>QLPA01000172.1:0-15743 GCA_003313945.1 Lactifluus pinguis
GTTGAGGGAAGCAGCATTGTGCAGACACCAACTTTGGCGTTCGTGGACGGTCTGTTCATATCATACAAGAATCTAACGACGGTTTTTTGCCGGAGCAGCAAAGCTCCCAAAACCTGAATCCCCGGAGTGCCCGTTTCTGGTCGCGACTGGGTCTTGGGCGGCGCGGCCTACATTGCATGCTTGACCATCTGGATATCCGGCATCTCTTAGCCACGAGCCCATCTACTCCTTTTGCTGCTTGGCGCTTCTGTAAGTCACCCTTTCATCACCTTCCGCACTTCCTCCCTAGACGATAACGATTCCAGGTCATCCTCTCTTTCTGCCCATCTATCTTCCCTGACGTCCTACTCACACGTTTGCGTCCTCAACACATCCACAACTCGGCCTTCCCCCATGTCAACTCGGGCGCCTTCCTCCCATCTACCGAGGGCTTTTTGCACAATGCGCTCGCAGTGACGCGTTACTTAATGCCCAGAACCTCGACGATCGCGACTTTACCATTATCAAGCAATGGGCCCGGGATTGGTGGCCACGCTGGTGACCACCACTCGTCCGAGGACTTTATCCTCACCACCTATTCAAGTATCCATGACACGGTTGCCCTCGTTGCGGGCTCCGGCCTTGGTGGTGCGGAAGACACTCGGCAGTAAGACTGGTGTAGAACGCACGTGGTCGCTCACCGCGGTCGCCGCTGGTGTCACGCAAGGATGCGATACGCTCACCGTCTATCGTGATGTCCTCCCGAGGGCTGTATGCGCCAACATGTGACATCGGCGGTGACGGCACCAGCCTGGGGACTGAAAATAATTGCAATGAGCGTGCAAGCCTACCGCGGGTTGCGGACGAGAGCCTGACTTGGGGCGAAGACAGTGGCATGAGCATGGACATTGCCGGATTTCCCGTATAAGGACGACGGCGGCAGGAGCTAGTATTTACCTCGATACAGATCGGGAATGACGCAGAGACACAACGTGACGTAGACCATGACTATGATGAGCCTGTTGCAGTCAGAGCGTGCGAGGAGCTCGACTCTCGCGCACAAGCCTTAACAAGCCATCCGCATCTGTCTCCACCTTTAGTATGTATCCCTTCGCAAAGTTGCTTTCGGCCCACAAGGATAAGTCATATTTTCGGAAGAGCAATCATCGCCCTCTGCAGCTGCTCTCGGTCTCGTTTCTTCTCCAACTCTCTCAGACTTCGCTCATGGACACTTTGGCCTGTCCTCACCTTAAAACCCAATATCATAGGTACCAATTGGTGATAACACCAAACTAAAGGTTTACTTGATACAAAAAAATATTTTGATCATACTCGACAGGATTCTTAGCCTGTACAAATTGCAAGTTATTCAATGCTGAAGGTGTAAAAGCTAAATCAGCACCGTGACATACCAATCCCCCAAGAGTCCTAGATAAGTGAGAGGTTTCCAAGTTCCTACCCAAATCAAATTGTCTTGAAAAATAAACCCTTTTCCTTTGACGTCTGCATCGCCCAGATACATATAGACAAAAATTGTCTACTGTTCACCCGAGATGATGCAACGTCGCAAAACGGGCAGCCCTCATGAATGTGGGTTATATCAGGTTAATTAATGGTAAAATAATGGGCAGCCGTTAAAACCTTGCTTACGACCCCTGAGGGCACCACGTTCCCAGGAAATCATGCCCTCCAAGAGAAAGAGGTCGTCCACACGCAAAGCAGAAGCGACGACGTACAAATCAAAGCCAGAAGGGTTTAATTCCGACGACCAACCTGTATCAAGTCGTGCACACCAGAAGCCGCGTCACGGTATCGATATGGCCATTCGAGTTTGTACTGCCCCTATATGATACTTATAGTTGTTGACGCACATTGGACTTCTCAGCCACCGCCGTTAGAGCGCATTACCATGTATACCCTCCATGAAGTCGGTATACGTTACTTTCAAGGTTACGCTGTATCGGCAAAGGATAGGGTTGAGACCGAGGCTGAGGGGAAATCTGATGCTGCATCTGTTGGTCTATCTTTTGATGGCACTGTACAACTCATCAGCTTCGTGCGCAACACTGTCCATCTTATGGTAAGCCATGTTAACTGCTGTGGCTTATCCTATTTCATGCCATGTCACTTCCAAGGCTGAGGCCGGATATCGCATGTTAATTGATGTCATATTGCTGCGCATCGTTTTGACAGCGCACTGTCAAGCGCAGAACGTGGACATAATTCCCGATATTACTGTTGAGGCAACTTTCGAGACGGGTTCTGGCGAGCGTTCATTCAGCAGAATGATTGATTACCTGTTTGCCCGTTTTCCCGATGGAGCGTCGTCTGGTAAACTAGCTCTTTATTCTCTCTCCAATTAACTTACATTCGTTTTAGAATCTTCGTTTGCGGGTCTCCATAATGCACAGATCCTTGATGCATTAATTGACATGCCAGTTAATCTGATTATCATCAGAGCCGACAAAAATGATGTATACGAGTCCATCCTACATGCACCGCTCACGGCAGCATCGTACTGCAAGAGACAGAAGTTTGTTCATTATTTTGCCAAGGATTAACCTGATCTAACCCATATCTATGCAAGCCTGTCTGTTTTGCGAGGTTGCATTACCACGGGTGAAGAGTGGTGGTTTTTTGTTTACAAGGGACCTAAGGCATTGGGAGATGCTCCCATAACAGTAGAGGGAGAGTATTACTTTTCAGAAGCAATCAAGTTGGGCCATGACTTGAGGAACCTCCCACACATTTTAGGTCTCTTGGGGGATTGGGTATGTGCTGAATTTGTTTCTTATTTGCCTTTCGGGATTGAATAACCTGCATATTGTACAGTCTAATGATGCCACCGACTGTGTTCAGAAGTACTTTGAAAATGGTAGTGTAGCCCACTTCAATAGATAGTGCACCGACAATGTTACCGATCAAGTCGTGTCGACGAATGAGAGTGCTGACAGCCTGCGTGAAATGAATGACTTGGCGGTTTCTCACATGTGCCAATGCCAGCCCTTTCAATCCCAACACTCAAGGTGCCAAAATGGACCCCTTTTATGCCAAGTTCCACGCCTCCGTTTCGAGGACGAGCAAAGCCTAGGAGAGGGAGGCTCTCCTAGACCTTGCTCATTCATGCCGTGGCCACGGTGCGCAGCCCAATCGACTTGCGCAATTCACCTATGTTGCTATAATGCCATTTGGAAATGACGGGCCGTTGTGGCTCGCCACATTGGAGCAACAACGGCCACTCAAGGCGACCTGCATCTTCATGTGCGGGATTCGGCATGCACAGACTTTTGGAATTAACGCCATATCATTGCCATCACTGGTCGCTTATGAATCGTAATGGGATGGAAATCAATTTTTTATTATTATCCGTTTTCAATGGTGCTGCATCAGAACGTATGAAGGTCGTGTTGCGCATCGTGCCTGTGGCGGAGGAGGATGAGTGAAAGCGATATGATGAGCTTAGAATCACGCGCAGTCGCACTTGAATTGAAACGAAACGGGAATCGAGCAACGTCACGTCGGACGTGTTTGCTCATTTTCAGTTGTACTAGAAACGTAAAATAAAGTTCACAACCTTTGGAAAACAAGAAAACGAGATGAATCGAATGAGAATAAAAGCACACAACAAGGTCATAATGAAACATGCATCGGCACATTCGTTTTGCAATTCGACAGGAGTCCCCTGGTGTCGTAGTCTATATGACACCAGAAACAGAGCTATCAAGAGGCTTCCCCAAGCTGTGATTGCCAGTGTCCTAAATGATGCTGCATCGGAATGGATGAAAAGTCACGTTGCAGATCGCGCCTGTGGCGGACGAGTGGAAGCGATATGAGCTCGGATCGTAAGGCGGCATCGATCGGACTATCGTCGTCGGTTAGAATGTCCATCCTGGCGAGCGCGTTGATCGCTGCCAGGTTCTCAGGGTCCTTGGTGATGCTTATATTTCCCCCAGCACCACCGCAATTGATCAGCGACTTTGTCTTGGAGCACAAATAAAAGATAGCATATGCCCGGGAAGAGAGGCGCAGACGTACCAGTCTAAGAGCTGCGATTTTGCAGCTCCTCGTCCCTCTTCAGTATCCGTAGCTCACAGCGTCTGGGCGAGCAGCACCCTGATATGCCCGGATTTCCTGCCACCACGAGCGCCGCTTCAAAGTTCTCGATGGCTACTTCCAGCGCGCCGAGCTTGAAACTGGTGGGACCAGACCCGAAGAGACATTGCGATTTTCGGTTTTTCCCTTCTTCTTCCGCCAAAAGTCCCAGAGCGTTCTGGAACAAGCCAAGCGCGCCTTCGTAATCCCGCACGGCGAGGCACCATCGCGCGATGGTCGTGTTTGCGATTGTGAATCGGCACTAGACGAGCGGGTCCTCGGTTTCCTCTTATGCCGCCTCGAGTACATTGATAGCATGCATCACGAAGCAGTATTTTGATCAAACGCGTGACATCCGACCTCGGTCTTAGAAGCGAGAAGGCATGAATTGGATGACCTCCGGTAGCTGACATTGGCTTCTTACCGTACGAACATGTATGCGCACGAGTTTAGTGAGTCGTACAATAGCATCAAAAGTGTATCAGACGCAGCATCAACAATCCCCTTAGCCTCGCAAGTTGAGGGGAAAATTGATGCTGAGTCGATCTCACTTCTTTTATCTTCGGGATAGTGGTAAAGTAGTGGGTGCGGACACCTCATGTCGACTCGGCTTTCGGTTCTCACCCGGGCCGGTTCACCCATTTTGGGCGATGCCAGAGGCAGCGAGGTCGACAGTGCTCTTCTCTTCACAATGTCTAAGAGATCGCTATCCCCGGTACACCTTCCTCCTGCCAAGCGCCCACACTTATCTGCATCTTCACCGTCAACCTCTCTCCATGCGTCACAGTCCACCAACTTTGAAACTTTATACGATGAGCTTATCCTCTACATCTTCACATTTCTGTCCTATGTCGATCTCTGCGCGCTTCAGGCGACTGACCGCAACTGCGCACGACTGTCCCTCGACAACCAGGTACATAGCACATTCATCTCGGAAAACCCATTTTTGCGCGGGTCGCATTGAACTTTCGGGATATCTTCTTCTAGTTGTGGAAGAGCCTTTACCTGCACGAGTTTGGGAGGCTCCGCTTGAGGGGTTTCAGGGGTTTCCCCGGCCGTAGAGACGGGCGCGAAACTAAAAATCTCCCAAGTTGGGTCGTTGTGGAAGAGATCCAAGACTGGAAACGAATGTTTCGCATCAGCACTAACTGGCGCAGCGGTAAGTAGATAATGTGCCGATGGTTCGCGAACGTGTCCCCTAATCTACTTGAAGGTCGTTGTCACACTTCCATTCTAGCTGAAGGTTCTCCCCAGCAAGCTGGTAGATCTGTACAGGAACGGGAACATGAGTCTAACGCACCTCAAGTCACCCTGGTCGGCAAATATACTATACTATCCTCTTCTGACTTGTCACACTCGCCATCCATTCTCGTCCTTTCCCCTTCCACTCCAAAGCACGTCATTCACGTGGCACTTGCCCGAGCACAACAACCAGTCCGAATCACGGCGCTTGCTGTTGACCAATCGTCTCGGACGAACGCGAATTTACACATCGCAGTATGCCTATCAAACGGAGATATCTATGTTCATGAACTGCATTCTCCCTCTCGCATACATCACTATGTACCTCCATTCAAGACGCCGCGGACGGCCCCGATCATCCAAGCCGCCTACAGCCATCCCATGCTGATCACGCTCTCAGAAAGTTTTACACTCTCTGCATACGACCTCACTTACGAGGCGATGCAAGTAATACACGTTCTCACCTCATTCACCTCATTTCCACCATCCTCTCTTGTCTTGACCATGCCTGAACCCCAAACTTACAAGTTATTGGTGACCTACGCGAGTCCTTTTTACCCGGCACATTGGAGCGTGGGCGTCACTGAGGTCATTCTCTCGGGCGCTACCTTGAGCGCTCCTTCATTATCGCCCACAAGGCCTCCGATGCTACTCCTTTCTACGCGCAGCTCACGCGCCTTCGATCTCCCTGCTGGATGGATCGACGAGACGAAGTTAAGGGTCGCACGCGAGCAATGGGGTCGTAAAGTTGGGAGTGTAGCCGGCACGCAGACGGATGGCAGATGGGTCGTGCTCGCGCCTGCTGTACCGGAAGAAGTTTGTCCACCGGGCGGTTTCACCCCTGCCAGTCTCCCGCTGCAGCTCTATCGTCTCTCCTCGCCTCCACTCCGCGCCAGCGCGTGGGCCCATCCAAAGCTCACCTTTGTGCGGAATCTCGTCGGGCAGACGGGTCCCGTGAGCGCGCTCGCACTCGCGGACGGCCGGTGCGTGAGCCTGGGCGTCAATGGCAAAGTGTGGGTGTGGGATCTGGAGAACGGATGGGGGACCGAGGTCACACCGCTCACTCGGACTGTTACGTCCTCCCCTTCCGAGTCGGAATCTAGAGATCCTTCTTCGTTGGGTTTGCGAGGCACGATTGCATTTGACGAACGTAGAATTATCACCGCGAGTACGGCGGGGAGTGTGATGGTGTGGGACTTTGACGTTTGATTGATTTTTGAGTTTGAACTATTGTAGATCTACTTACCGCCCACTGACGTCTGAAAGATCTGAACATCAACAGTTGTACTAGCGCGATCTGAAACTGGGCGCCTTTTGGGAAAGGGCCCTTGAAGAGGCGCGAAGAACATTGTAAGCGCCGCGGAATCGGTGATGACGTAAACAATCATTCAGGGAAGCCGGTCAAAAAGCGCTCAACACGCACAACATGTTGCATACGTTTGGCACCCCTTTCTTTTTGTAATCTTCCTTTCAGAGCGCTCGAAGGCGGAGAACCAGAGAAAGTTGAACGTGTATGTCCTCCTCCAGAGTGGACTCTGCCATCCCTACTCGGCTGTCTTCGATACGGAAGGAGCTGATCGGAAAAAAGTTGCGAGTTGTGGGCAAGTATGTTCCTTTTCAAGGCAAAACATTAACACCTTTTCATTTCACCCCCTATTTTTTTTCTTTCTTTTATCCCAGGGTAGTGAGCTATGACGTCAGATCTTCGACCATTCTGTTGTGGAACGATGGCCATGTTGTACTGGCTGATATCTCGCTATGCCTACCTGTAAACGGTAGCGTGCCCTGGTTGAGGGAACCCAGGAGCACAGTGACATTGTTTGGCTATTTGGAACCGTCACAGGTGGGCGTCATCCCCCACTTTCTGCTGGTAATCCATGAAGGTTTACTGCCAACTAGACCGAAATGCGCTTAGCGGCCATTCATCAAGAGCAACTCGCTCCCTGTAAAGGCCTGGCGTTCATATTGCATGCCTCACTGCAGGCGATCCTGGTGCTCGATTCCCCGGATGTAGATCTCAAGTTTTGGAATGATACTGTCGCGGAGATGGAGGCGTCAGGTACGTGTGGTGCTGCTGTCCAGGGCTTTGACTGAAAAAAAAAAGGTTTCTTAGGTTTGTCGTGAGATCTTGAACGTCAGGGGGTGGGTGACGGAACTGCCACGGGTGCGGCCCCCTGCCAGCAAATGCGTGGTTCCTGCGTGCCACATCGTCTGAAAAACAAAAGTAAGATGGGCCCGGACATTCCTCGCACGACCACTTGGAAACGCCACAAACGCAGCCTCACGACGGGCAAACAAACCATCCATTCTATTCTCCAGAATGTGATGCGACGATCGATACGTGGGTGGCGGAGAAGGCCAGGCACTCAAAGTGAGTGTAACAAAAAAGTTCACAATTTCCATCATGGTGTGTGGTTCTGGATGAGGGTCTCCCCATTTTATTTGTTTTTTTCTTTCGCGTATATACATCGGTCTTAGAACTAATTGGCTTACGAGTCGATCGTGGTAGAAATCGATCCGATGAATTGTGAGGCTGATAGGTGCCACGTTCACGTCGGGTCACCTTTTTTGGGTTTATGTGTGCAAAACGGAAGTCCGCGTGATGTCCTTTCAGCAGGTGGTTTACGTGCGGAATCGTAAAAGGGGGGCCACAAGGCGCCACATTTCTACAGTTTCCTTCTTTTTGATATCCTTTGGAATTATAACAAGTCCAAGGACTATGCGCTTGGGGCCCCAGGTTTTCTCCAACAAGAGGGGGATGGGATGTGTAGATTGAGTCCGACAGATTGGCGATTGTTGGCGTCAGTCGGTCTATGATCATTTCGCCTAGCTCCCCCGGTGATATCGCTCGTTTCTATCGTTCGGATTGAAATTTTGTGAGGTTGCACAGTATGGTCTTCGGTGGGTGAAGCGAGGAAGGAGATTGAATATTACTCGGGAGGAGAATCACGAATTTTGGAAATATAAAGTAAAAGAGGCAGGTCGATGGATCTAAAGATGAGCGCTTATATGACAGGACCGGCCTCATGTCCTGCGACGGTGTGCAGTGCAGCGGGCCAAAGGGCAAACAAGCCAATCCTATCCTTTGTCGGCTTTCATCTCATTTCATACTATCACCTCCTCATCCTCCCTCCCTCCTCTATCCCCTCTTCACCTTCTATCCTCGCCTCCAACTCATCCATCACCCTACCCTCCCTTCTTACCGTCCTCTAAAGTCCGCCTTTCCCACCTTCTACCACATCCGCAACCCATCTGGATAACCTCCCACCCGTCCAACGATGGACTTTCTTCACCCCCATCACCAACTCCCCGACCTTTTCGTCCACTCAGCCCACCATTCCCATTCTCTCACTGACCATCACCCCGACGAGCGATACTCCCGCTTTCCGACCTCTCAGGATCGCTTTGGGGAAATCACGACCCCTCCCTTTGATTCCCTTCTTTATCCCCCAGCCCGTTACGATCCCCTCGGTAGTCTCACAAAGGATGAACATGCCTTGGCCCGCAAGGCCCTCTGTTCTTCCTTCACCCCTCTGTTCATCCACCGTGCCGTTTCGCGCGGTGTCCTCAGTGACGGCACCTGGACCACCGAGCATCCCAGCGTCCACGCATTCCTTCAATCTCCCTCTTCACGCCCTAATCTCACATCTAGAGCATCTGCTGCTATATATTCTCTTGCGGCATTACATGTCTTTTACAGCCCTAGCCACCCTTCATATGACGTATTTTGGCACCCCGACATCAAAGAGGCCACCGCAATGTTTGTGCATGAGGTCGTCAGTAAGTACACTAATCGCTCTTTACACATTTATCTTAGCCTCAATTGCATCCTCTCTCATTAGCCATGAAGCCCTCGCCCATCTCAACAACCCCGATGACTTGGTTGGGGATCCACGATATGCTGTGGCAGCTCACAGGTATCCAGAAGGAGTACGCCAAATCGCAAGGCGGGAAAACTAGCCCATTACCCCCCGTTCCTACGCGCCGTTCCCTTAGAAAGCGTAAGCCAGTGCAGGCACTGATCCAAGAGCTCAGTACTAGAGAACCTTCTGAGGCACCCGAGCCACCACGCAAGAAGATCAAGAAATCAGTATCGGACGAGAATGAGAAGGGAGGCGAGACAAGTTTACCCATCGAACAGTTGGAAGTATCAATCGAAAATGAGGCGGGACCTTCGGACTTGACGCATACCCTATCCACAACTCCATCCCTGCAGGAGACCCCAGGAACCGCGGACGCCACTCCTAGTCCACTTACTATCACTTCCTCACTACCGTCTGAATCCCAACCGTCGACGAAGGACGACGTCATCCACACCGGCACATCACGAGCACGCACTAAGGATGCAGGAAACAAGAAGGCAAATGCCAACCCATCACCTTCTCGTTCTTCTGCGCGCCATGCTCGCGAACGATCGCCGTCGTTCTCTTCCGGCTCATCAACCGCCGTTTCCGCTGCCGGGAGCAAGTCAAAGCGTGCTCGTTCTTCCTCTACCTCCTCCAGTAGCACGACTGTCGAGGGTACTGCCAGTAGCAAGGGCAAAGGCAAGGAAAAGGCGGTCGAGGCAGCCTCGGCTGTGGATGAGGAGACCGATGAGGAAGTGCAGAAGCGATCGACTAAAACCCGACGCACTACCAAGGAGGCAGGGCCGAAAGCCTCGAGAAAGTCAGAAGGCGCACTGGCAACTGGTGCTTCCGCCGAAATCGATAAACTCGCGGCCGCAGAAGCCCCTCGAAAGGCGAGGAAACGTTCAAGGGTGACATCATCGCGACCTCGAAAGGCGCGCAAATCCTGACCTTTTACCCCCGTGGCGCCCATTTGTGCATGACTAGTTACGACGATCTCCGGTGTACCTGTATCTTCCCTCCGTGAGTTTATTTTTTCACATGGACCCGAACTGGTGACCCTAAACCTCTTTGTTTTGACAACATTCAGATTTATATTGCGTCTCTTTCTACGTTCTCTCGGCGGTTCCTTTTCACCTCGTCCCGTTCTTCTGATGCTCTTGTGCTCTTTTGCTTTGGCCAAGAGGCACGTGAGCCAATCGCCTGCCAATCACGTATCGCGTCCCGATCGCCGATCGCGTCGGTCACGTCCTAGTCACGTGTGCGCGATCATGAGGACAAGTACGCGCACGCGCTTCCGTGACCCGCATCTGGTCGGATTATACGTTGCAAATTCACTCGTGCGCCAATCATTTTGTACGCATATCATCCCCCGATTCTCGCCCATTTCCTCTCTGTATCCACCAATCAACTCGTATATCGTTTTGCTTTCGCACTTGTTTTGTTACATCGGATTGGAAACGTTCTCTCTCTCACCCCCGCCGCCTGCCGCGTACTGTACTTACCTGCCGAGGTTTCTCTTCCCCCCCCCCAATCGATATATCCTTCATCTTATGCTTGTTGCCCCAGGTATCGTACACGGTAGCCACTACATCTTGGATAGAATCAATTCAATCTATTTGTCCGCCTTTTCCCTTCGGAGCGTGCGATGGATCCCCCTGTTGCTGACTTGCTGTAATCGCTGTCTGCAGCTATTGATGATTCTGATCCGGACAGCTTGATGGGGATGTTCAAAAGATCCGTATCCAGGCTTGCGGTTCTATGGTTCTATGGTGCCTGTGATATCTGAGACATTACCACTTACACAATCGATTAAGAGTACGTGCCTAACTACCTATCAACGGCACACCCTGGAGTGCGGAGCATGTACACACTACGGCCCCACTTCTCACGGCCTGAGGCTGCTGTATGTTTCAGGATACAGGTCATCGTGAGTGAATTATTTACCCGCGAGTGAAGAGAAGGAACATCAAGAGCCTGATGAGAAATAAGCGCCTTGCGACGATCAGCAGGGACCCGGTACGGGAGGACTCGGAATGATGCAAGCGAGGCGCACCGGGTGTGGGTAACGTCGTTTTACACCGTGACGAGTCGGACTAGGTGGGTAACCTGGCCCACGCTTGTGGTACTAGATCCCTTTCTTCTGCACCACCATGGTCCCACCCCCCCTCCATCAACCCATAGTCCATTCTCCCTTTTTCGTTTGCCCTCCCCGGTTTCACCTTCCCTCCCCTCCCTTTTTTCTTTCCCTACCCAGGCCCCTCTTTTTTTTCTGATTAACCTGAGTGCACTGACACCGCTAGAAACTTGATTAAAATCGCCAACAAGGTAAAACAAAAATTCTCTTTTTTGGTGTCAGCTATCCTGTGTTTATTTTGCCACAGTGCTGCTGCGGCCAGTCAAATCAGCCCCCTTCTTGAAATTTCAAGCCGATGATTAGTTTAAAAGGTGCGTATTTATCGGTCATTTACTTAGGTGGCTTCAACGAGAGGAGCCTCGTTGACATTCAGCACACACACACACACACACACACACTCATTCACTCACACCATGAAGTCTCCATGTACATATATGTCCTAGGTGAGGACACACTGGGGGTACAAATTTTCTTTTGGGCTAAGGCTCCCTCATCTCGTCTTCGTCCTGGTTTCCCGCGCTGCGTGCTCGCTTGTTCCGGTCGCGTGCGTGCGGGCGTGCTGGCCGGCCGGCCTACCGACCGGCTGACCGGCTGACCGACCGGAATGACTGTGGCTCTCTCTTCTCTTCTCACGTTCGCACTAATTCACCAGTTCCATCTCTCGGACAAAAGGGATTTTTGTGGCCTTTTTTTTCCGAAGTGGGCTTTTTTGCTATCCGCTCAGATCGGAGGATTGGATATACAAAAGTTTTTTCTTTCTTTTTTTCTTTCCTACAAAGACCCATGGCACACCTATCTTTGTTCATCGGCCGATAAGATATGTTTAGGCCTTGTGGCTTCTTTCCTCCCCCGCGGCCGTGGGTCTGCTGTCTTGCGCGAGGTGATCCGGCGCTGTGCTGCGTGTCGCAGATCAAAGGTTTTTTTGAATACGTTGATTTTGAGGTATTGTCGGGTATGCCTCCACCCGAAGTACCCGTGATAATCTCGTAAACTGGCTTTGGTCAGCTGTCAGCGTTCTCCGGCGGGGAGGGGGGACTTCATCGTCGAAAAAGGAGATTGTCAACCCCCCACCCCCCTCACTTTCTACAAAAGCATGACATTCTAGGCGCCCCCCCTCCAGTTCCAAAAAAAATTCTTTTTAGGTCGCGGCCAACAGCGAGCAGCGAAGCGAGCTTGTTTCAGATCATCCCACCAATCGAAATACACACTCTCTGTGACATCTAGACACGTTCGGGCACCTTTCCCTTGCCCTCCCCCATTCTCGTGCGTCCTGTTTGCTTCTCTCTACCTGTTGTTTCCGTTGGTGATACGAGTCACGAGAAAGAAGCGAAGAGCGTTTACTCCTTATCGCGCCAGCGTCTCATTTGCCGAGGGCTAAAAAGTGAAGGGCCGGGTCGCCTGGACCATCCTTCCTGTCAGCTGCTTCTAGTTTTGGGCGCTCTCTATCTATATGTTGGGGTCGGACCTACATTCACTCCCCTCAAGTTTTATCTCAGCTCCGGCCACCTTACATACCCCCGCATCAGATCAGCGCCTTCTATTACCAGGAGAGAGACGGCCTGCGACTAAACCGAAGGTAATATACCACATGTTTTGTCTGCAGCCGGCTAACCGTACGCGACCCTGCTTAATTAACGGAAGGATCGGGGGTCTGACTCTATTCAATGACCAATGGCTAGCCAATGACTAATATGCGAACAAAACGTGGCTACAAACTTTTTTGACTCTTCACAGAAGCCTGAGCGCGATTCCAAATCAATGGTATAGCGATCGTGCCCTCTGGTCGTTTTGATTCGCTACTGCTATGGATAGATGCGCTTCGGTGTATGGCACCCTAATGAAAACGCCCCACTCGTAAAAAGAAGAGTTGGGCCATTTCTAAACTAAGACACCGTCGTACCCGTGCCACTACTACGAGGCGAGATGAGTCGTTGCGTCTATCTGTTTGGTCTTTCAACAACGCAAAAATCAGAACAGTCTACGGCCGCGGAAACAGCTTCAACTTTCAGGTTTTTTAGGCCCCAATGTGGTTTCTCGAGACGCCGAAACTTGACCGGTTTGACCAGTCTTCATCGGGGATGGCGTAATTTAGAGACCGAGGAGTGCTGCGCAAAACGCTTACCGTAAACGGGTTCCTATCTCGGCGTCTTAATTTTCCTCCGGCGGCGGTGAAAAGGGAAAGGGACCAGCTGATAGTCATTCATCGACATGGTGAGACGCTTCCATGCCTGTAGTAACTTGTTCATCACGGGTGATCAGAATCCACACTTCTTACCTGGCATACTGTCACTACCCTGTCATTTATACGAGAGATGATTACCGGTGTGACTTGCTTGGTATGTATGCATTCAAGAAGGGGTCATGTCATGAGCAAGTCGGAGTGAGCTATCTGTGGTCTCGGACGTATTCCCGTTCATGCGCAGTGTGCAATGCGGTTAGCTGACACAGGACGTAATCGAAAGAGCTTTTTTTATTGAGAGCGTCGGTCATGGCTGCGAAACAGGGATGATGAACTCATGTACTAGTGCGTGCAGCGATCACCCTCCTTGACCCTGTATCATTCATTTGAGCGATGATGTGCATAATGTTTCTCCAGGGCATGTACCTGACCATCGCCGAGCTCGCGGATGAGCCAGGCATCCGCGCCGAGTACATGGCCCCAAGAGATCAAACTGGCGACGGCGATGGTTACTCTCGTCCCTGAGGATCGCCCTAGTAGATCGACTTGGATCGTCACGAGATCATTCATAGATCTATCGAGGGTCGGCATGTAGGTTTTGAGGAATGTAGGGTGCGGCATGCAGGAAGGGTGCGGAATACATCCTTGTTGGTTTTTGGAGAGCAGGGTCAGCAGACGCTGGAGCGCTGGAGGGGGGGGTCATGACCGAGGTAAGGGTGCCCAGTCGATCGGGTCTGTGAGTGAGGAGAAGCCAAAGCCCATGACGGGGGCGTACGAAAGTATGTGGTTGGGCAAGGTGCAGCGCCTTCCAGGAACTAGTTAGTAAAAAAGCGGAGCCGGTTGTCCAGGAAGGGGGCATATCCCCGGATAGTCCGTGCATAGATCTATCTCAGCACGTGAACGGGCTTCTACGGAGAGTGTGTGATAGTGTGGGCTCGGGCGTAGAGTCTAATAATTCAGAGTCTAGACGCGTATATGAGTCAACCCATAGAGAAAAAAAGTGGGACCGGAAATACGAAGAAGGATATAGGAGAAGATAGATAGCGCCGGATCCCGGACATAGATGGGAACGGGGGGGGGGGTTCGGTGTGACTCCGAGGTGGGAGGGTCTGGTACCACAATGATAAGTACGTTTGAGTTGAAAGGGTGCGGATCAGCGTACCGGTGTAAATGAATTTGTTGCAAGGAACGAGGCGTGGATGACACGCGGGCCGAGTTCCGTAAAGGGAGAAAGAGAGGAAATTTCAGAGAGAGAAGTGGTGAGCGCTGATGTGTGTGAGGGGGACCCTCGAGGTTCTATGGATAGAGTGGTTTTGGCGGGCCGTTCTAACCGAGGCGGAGTTATGAGCTCACCTCGCTCAACAGTCGCATTAACACAGATTTATTTCAACCCTGGATATATATAAACAACTCGGTTCAAGCCCATCTCATCCTCAGATTCGGTCCGTCAACTCCCTACCTCTCTTTCATGCCCTCTTCTCCTTTACTTACAATTAACCCGACATCTCTCTTCGCAATGCCCTCTATCGATCCTTCCCCTACCCTCATCACCTCTCGTTCGTCTACAAGACCACTTCATCCCTCCTCATCTGCCTCAACTTCTACCAAGCGAAGACGTCAGGACACAGCCACGGATCCAGATCCATCACCTTCAACAGGGACAGGTCCCATTCGCAATACGCGAAGGGACAAGGACGGTCCCAAGAAAAAGAAAGCTGCAAGGGCTTGCATTCATTGCCAACGTGCCCACTTGACCTGTGACGATTGTACGTCTCGTCTGACGTTAGTTTCTCACCCGTTCTCTTCCCCCTCAATCACATGATTGCTAGCCCGTCCCTGCCAGCGCTGTACCAAGCGTGGCATGGCTGGCTCGTGTGTCGAGGGTCATCGGAAACGCGCAAAGTACCTCTTAGGTGACGATGAACTTGGTAAGCTCCTTCTTCTTTATTCTTATCACTCCCATCTCCAACTCACCATCCCTCTTTTTTTCTTTTTCTTTTTTGATATAGAACATCTCAAAAAGCAGAAGCCTGCTTCTGCTCATATCACGTCCCTACCTGCACAAGCGCGTACTCCAAGGCCCCCACCAGGCATGCCCAACTCCACCGCGAGCGCCCCGGTTGTCATCTCACTAGTCTGTTTACAGTCATCGAGACCTTTACTCCAACGGAGACTCTCTTCAACCCTTCGTTCGATGCATCACCTTTTCCCTTCGGCTCCGAAGCCGCCAACCTCGAGTACTCCATCCTCTCTGCGATATTGGGCAACC
>QLPA01000174.1:0-17878 GCA_003313945.1 Lactifluus pinguis
AGAGTAATAAGTGTCTGCAAGCTTCTGATCGTGACACGACGTTCGGGCTTATAGCAAAGGAACGGAGGAAGAAACCCTCGTGGCCAGGCCACTCCAGGGGCATGAGGGACAGAGCGTTGACATTGGAGGATCCCAGTGGCGCTGGGTGTCACGGCCTCGGGACGAGATGATATTTTCGCGGTACATGGGGATGGGTATTAATTGATGTCATATTGGAACACTGCCCCGACAGCGGTGGTGTCGTGTCCGGAGTTGAGACGGCAGTGGAGCTTTCCCTATCCAGATGTTAAGCCGTTGAGGCGCAAACATTGATGCTGGACAGGCTCTTTTGCCAATGCCTAGCCTAAGAGCACAAGTAAATAAAAATATCTGGGTCACAGGACTAGGGACATACAGGGATCAGACGGAAAGCCCCAATCACCTCGTTTGATATCCGACACGGGGCCAGCAACAACAACAGACAGGGAGTGGGAAAGCTGCCGCTGCCACTGCAGTAACGATAGGGGCGGTTGTGGCATATGGAAGTGAGGTAACCAAGGGCACATCTGTTCCCATGGCGTAGGTATAGGTGCATAGACTACCCAGGTGGGGAGGAGTGTTGGCGCCGTTGGCCTGTTGGGTGCCTCCCCTTCCTTATCAGGGTTGTATTAGTCAGGGTTCCCACCCGCTTGCTTGTTCATCACGAGTTTAGGGCTGGCTCAGGCCTCAGCCGCGATTGCTCACCGCATTCGCCCACCGCATTTCAAGCTGGTTCTATGGACCTCCCACTATTTTCTCACTCGTTTGCGAGACTTAGGCTGTGGGCCGTGATTCATCTGTCCGGTTACAAGACAAATAGTTTTCACGCTAGCGGGGCGGCTAGTCCGAGTCGCAATTGGACTGCTCCACCATCTGCGGTATAAAAGCTGGGGCCCCTCCTTCCTTCTCTTGCCAACCTCATCACCTCTTGAAGCGTTCTTTTATCCTTCCATATTACTTGCTCTAAGCACAATGATGTTGTTGAAGACCATCTTGGCTCTCTCTATTGCTGCTCTCGCCCTCGCTGCTCCGAGTCCTCAGGGCCCGGCCGAGGAACTGGACGCTGACCTGCTTGAACTACTCAATAGTACGTCCTGTTAGAACCTATGCCCACCCAGTGCAAGCTTAGCTGACCTAACATAGGTCATCATGATGAAGCGTTTGGGGAGTTTCTTGGTGCGCCGTGGGTAGACCTCTTTGTATCTCTCCAATTGCTGAGTTTATTGACTTCTACAATTCGTTCTACAGACTACGTAAATGAGGACACGCAATCCACCTAGTTCAAGCGTGATTATCGCGCGTCGTGGACTTTATGTTACCAGAGGCTGGTATCTTAGTTCACGGCTTTTGCATATCGGCGATGTCAGCTTCGTCCACCTTTCACGTTGTCATCGTTTCGCTCTATGTGCTAGTGGGGATTTATTCTGTGATCGTTTTGTCGTGAATACAACATAACATTTGTGAGACGTTCTTGACGTAATGGCTGCCGCGAGCCCGTGGAATTTGTATCATAGGTAAGTACTAGTAGTGTGAACGAAGTGAGCCACTGGCAGTGCGAGGACGATGACAACATCGGCTCCAGTCTCAAATGGTGTGTGTCAAAAGTCGGGAGTCCAGTACGAGTTACTAGCTAAATAAACGGGGGAAGCGCGAGTACTGTACATGTTTTTCTAAGCGAGAGGCTACACGCCGCCTTGCGGCGACTCAGCAGGACCGCCTAACATTTTGTGTGACAGATCTCGTAGCTGGAGAAGCTAGATGACTACGACCTCAGGCCGCGCAGGATTTGATAGTAAGGCAATCAAAGAATTGTTTCTGAATTAAAACGTAGTTAAAGCTATGCGTGGGTTGAAAAGTAATTTAGTCAAAGGAGTAAAATGAACGAAGCTACCGTATGGGACTTCAAGAAGTTGACCAGGTCACAAGGACGACAAGCAAGTTTATGCATCACCAAGTCCTGCTCGGCTTCATGACTAGTACAGACAAACCACCGAGGCGACGCCGCGACGCCACAAGCCGATCACGCTCTTTTGGCGCTTCGTTGCCTGATATTCTTTCTTATCTCTATTTTGGTCCAAAAGCACTAGTTATAGCTACGATGTCTCTCGCACAAATCCAGAATCCGTGTCGAACTTTCCCACGCTTAAGCGGAGGTAATTAACTTGAAGCGCGAGAGATGGATAGCATGTAGGAAGTGCCAGACCCTGGAGTCGATTCAACGTCATTGGCGAAATCGAAGACGCACCGCGAAAGAAGAAATCGAAAGAACAAATTCGGCCATTTTTCTTTGGTTTCAAAGTCAGCTCGTCATTTGCAATTTCTCAAAGTGAAAAGTGGCGCGAGGCGCCAACTGGGTGGGCACGTTACAGTAAGCTTCAACGTTTCAACCTTCTGAGTTCTGACACCACCGACTGCTACATCTGACTTCGGAGATACTACTAGTTTACTTGTCTGAAAACGTACACACACTGTGGAGCGCAGGAATTGGTCATGTAGTCGCGATAGCTGCGAAGCCAATCGCTCCAAGATCCCTGAAAAGAGACCATGCATGTAGGACGTGATACCGGCAGTGGACCGGAAGAAACCGAACTGAATCGCAACAACGGACTAATACATGAACCCAAATTTTCATCAACTTCCATCGAAATGAGACCATGCAACTGGCAGTGCTAGGACACGGCGAGGAGTCAAGGACATTAAAGGGGCGAAGAGTAGGATCGTGACCACTAGGGAGCATCGCTCCGCATGTATTGTACAATTTACGGTTACTGCCGAGAATATGGACCTAGACGGTGATGATCCATCGCCATAGAATACCTGGAGCGGCTGGGAGGACAGATGTAGTTCGTACTACTGCCCCATTCATGTAAAATGTGCATTCAGCAATTGAAGTAAGTTATTTATCTTCGGTAATCTGTATTTGCATGGAGCAACCTGTACTGAATATATGCAATGACAAAAACTACCTGGATGCACCAACAATGCCAATATTCGATCGTTTCCACCGAATGAATACACTATTCTGTCTGTTCATCACCACAGGCCCGTACCTTGAGGCTCTATGCTTCAACTTGAACAGCGGAAGAGGCCGAGGACCCATCGGCGAGGCAGCGGTCTTCCCTCTCGGCAAGCCCGGGAGTGGCCTCACCGCATGCTGAATCCGTCGTTTGTAAGAAAGGCCTGCTGAGTGGCTTGGGGAGGCGGTGAGGAGCAAGCACGCACACATGTCGGGCCACAATCATTTCGGTCACTGCCGTGGAATGTTGGTATCATTTCGTGAGATAGAAAATAGACGACCTCGTAGAAGAGATGGGCCACGACCGTGGGATGAGGATAATCCTCCCCAGAGATGAATCCGAGTGGATGCGGAGTTGACACTCGGATTCATCAGAGAGCTGCGTCGTAGGATCGTGATGAGCCCAAGCTCGATACCAAGGCATAACATGCTCCCAACAAGGCACCAGGGTGCGGCGTTGATGCCGTGGCGATACAAATAATCACAAACCCCAGAATGTTTCAACGTACCTCGATGTACAAATACTAGTACCAACGAAAAATAAATAAATAAGTGCCTGCAAGCTGTTGGTCATGATAAGAAGTTCGAGTTTATAGACATGGCATGGAGGAAGAAATCCTCGTGTTCATGCCACTCAAGGACAGAGAATTGGAAAATATCCCGGCGGCGCTGGCTGTGTCACGGCCTCGGGACGAGATGATGTTATCATGGAACATGAGGATGAGGATTAATTGATGTCATAATCGCACAGCGATGGCGTTGTGTCCAGAGATGAGACAGGAGTGAAACATTCCTTATCCAAAGGTTAAGACGTTGAGGTGCAAACCTGATCCTGGACGGGCTCTTTCGCCAACGCTTAGCCTGAGAGCACAAGTAAACGAAAATATCTGGGTCACAGAACTAGGGACATACGAGGATTAGACATCTGGTATAAAGCCCCACTGGCAATCATTCTCTTTGACGTCCGGCATGGGACTAGCAGGGACAACAGATGGGGAGAGGGGAATGCTGCTGCTTCTGCTACAGAGGTATAGTAGCACAGCCGGGAGGGGTTATGTGAGGACATAGATGTAGGAGAGCTACCACCTAACTTAGGAATCCATAATATAAACCAGATCCCGAGCCGAAAATGGCAAAATCCCTTAATTGGTCAGCAATTTCTCTCCCACGCCTTGACTTCGGGGGGCGCAGCCCCCCGCAAGCTCTGTCCCGTGCCGTAGGCACGGACATGAGCTTGTCCATAATATAAACCAGATCCCGAGCCAAAAAAGGCAAAATCCCTTACCATAAAAGGCTAATTGGTCAGCAATTTCTCTCCCACGCCTGGACTTCGGGGGGCGCAGCCCCCCGCAAGCTCTGTCCCGTGCCGTAGGCACGGACATGAGCTTGTGAGAGAGTATAAGTCGGAGGAGCGTCGGCCTCTACTTTGTCCCAAGCCATAGACGAGTCACTCCTTCCTTATTAGGGTTGTATTAGTCAGGTTGACCCATTAACTCCGCCTTTTCTTTAGGAACTCAGTCACGGGTGCCAATGGCTTCTCTACAAAATTCGCGTAAATATTGAGCAAGTTTAGAGTTGGCAAGTGAAGTAGTAGTGTGGTCATGGTAAGTATATTGTTCGATCTTCAATCGAGCGTCCCTCTTACAATGCACTCTTATTGTATGCGTGTTTGTTTTGGGCCTCTGTTAGCTTGCCTTCAGCCAGTCATGATCGCCACGGCACTTGGGTCTTCTTATCAGGTTGGCGCACTGAATTGTTTCGACATCACTAGCCTCAAAAGCTACCAACCTTTCCTCCTTGGTTGTCTCGATGGTACTCCCGCTATTTACTCTCACTTGTTGGCGAGACTTTGGCCGTGGGCCGTCTGTCGCACATTAACATTACCTCCATCTGCCCGGTTGGAAGACAAGGTGATTACCACCTTCTTTGCGCACCGGGAATTCCATTCGCTCATCCATGTGGAGTCTCTGAGATACTTGGATCAGTCACGGGAATGGGTCAACAAGCTCACCGGGAGAGCGTGGATTGTCAATCCATTTCCACACCAGCAACACAGGTGCGGACCCCCCTCTCCGCTCACCAGAACTTTCCAGACTGGCTGTCTCGTTGGCGCTTAGGGCGTAGCTGGAGCAGCCAGATGAATCCAGAACAAGATTGGGTAGCTCTAGTAAGCCATTATTTGTTGTGTCGAGTAGAGTAATTGGGTTAGCAGTGTGTGTTGGTTTTCGCCAGTGATCGTAATGAACCGATCTCCGGACCCAATTCGGCCTTTGCGTGTGTGGTGCTTCCGAGGCAGTGCTTCTGATATCGTCATGATTCTTCTCCAGAGGCCCCGACTTGGACTGCCACAAGCTCGAGCTGTCTGGTGTATAAAAGCTGGGGCCCCGGGCCATGGTTCACTTCGATCACACTTCTGGTACTTACTTATGATACAAATCCCACACGCTCGCGGCAGCCAGTTACTTCAAGAACATCTCACAAAAGCTTTGTTTACGATAAAAAGATCTCCCCACTGGCACATAAAGCGAAACGAACGTGAGAAGTGGACCCTGACATCATCGATATGCAAAAACCATGAGCTAACATTTCAACCTCTGGTAAGATAATGCGCGATAACCACGCTGGTACTATGCATATAATGGATCCTCATGGGGCTGGTAGCAGAAGTCAACAAACTCGGCAAGTGAAGATGTACAAGAGGTACTACCATCATCGAATATCAAGACCACCAATATCGACTTCTAGTTTAGGTCAGTTAAGGTTGCACCATGTAGGCATGAGTTCTAAAAGGACGTACTAACGCCACTGAGTAGGTCGTCTACGCCAGTGAATGTGTGGTCCACGCCCTGTGGGCTCGGAGCGGCGAGAGAGAGAATAGCGAAAGAGAGAGCCAAGGCGGTCTTGATAAACACCATTGTGTTCACAGCAAGTTATACGATAACAGCTTTAAGGGTAGAAAGGGCCCCGACTTTTATACCTCAGACAGCTCAAGGTTCGTGACAGCTGAGTATGCAACGTTCTCAATTAGTTGGGGGTGTGACAGTTGCGTGACTGACTGAGAGTTAGCGCGGAGCAGGCCAAAGTGACTAGCCGTTCCTAGTAATCTAGCTTCCATTCACGCTAGTGGTGGCTTGTCACCCCAACATTCTTGATGTGGCATCATCCGTTGACGTGGTACTGACAGTGGACTGGAAGAGACTGATTCTCGCATGCTGCAGGCATCTAAAATGTAAATACAACTCAGTTGGTAAAATCCCGAAGCCTAATTAAACCTAATGGGTCAGTTGTTATCCCTGAGCCCCCCCTTCCGGTCAGTCGCACGCGCTAGGTCACACAGGCCATGTTTCAGACTCATAGCGAGCAAGCGTGACAAATGCACGAATATTTGAAGTGAGAATTGAATGAGAAAAATGGAGTGACCGGAATGAGGGGGTGACCGGGAAGGGGTTCAGGGATAGTACTCCGTTCCATCAACGCCACCAACGCTTCCAATGAGCCCCCCAAAAAAGCCCTGCCCTCCCTCGATGTATCTGCTCGCCGAAATGGGCTTCCACATCCCATGTCACCTTGGCCACCTCGGCGACCCACCACACTACAATATGCAAGTTCAAAATGGGCCAATGCAGAGAACAATCTTACATTAGGGTTGCGAGTGAGCAAACTAGAAATCGAAAGGACAAATTCCGCCATTCTTTGGTTTCAAAGTCAGCTCGTGATTTGCAATTTATCAAGTGGCGCGGGGCGCCAATTTATGATCGGAGCTGCCAGTGCTGGCGGGTGGAAGCTTCAACGTTTCAACCTTCTGAGTTCTGACACCGCTAACTGCTACATCTGACTTCGGGGATACTACCAGCTGCGGCGTATCTACTGGGGACTGATAGCGCTAGATTGCCGAGTCTTTCTCGTAGTTGGAATCCTTGTGTAAAAGATCATGATCTTGTCTGAAGGCTGCAGTATCTTCTATGCTGAGTTTATTCACGTCTGTAGACCAGCCCCACAAGGACCAACTATCCGCATGGTGTGATCGCGTTTATCGCATAGGGTGGACTTTGTTTTGTCATGGCTTTTGCGTATCGGCGGTGTCATTCAGGGTACATTGTTCACGTTGTTCTATGTGCTCCATGTGCCAGTGGGAAATTTATTCAGTGGTATTTTCATCGTAACCACCTGTGAGTACGAGTAGTATGGAACGAGCTAGAAAACTAAGACAATATGAACGACGTAGCATCGGCTGTCATATGATGTCGCTGTCGTACCCAAACTCAGGGATGCTGTAGACAAGAAAGGGTGAAGCTGTAGGGCGTGGGTTGTACATATTGTAATGAGAAGCCTAACGGCCATCTATCATCTCTATCTTTACTAGTACTACTATGGATCTCAAGGAGTAGGAGTAAATCCGCAACTGTGGCGGCCTCCGCATACGAAGCAAACCTAACAAAGATCAGAGCGAGATCCAGCCGAACCGTACGATCTGCATAAGCCGAGACGATATGTTGACCATCTAGCTGCTACTGCTGGTTCTCATACTGCCGAACCCATCTCCCGTTCCATTCCAATAGCGATACTGCTGCTCAGGCTGCTGCTTATCCCACCCAATCGATATTCCCTTGGGATGTCTGCCCGCTTGGAGCTTGAACCGTAGAAGAGGTGGATTGCTCGGTTTGAGAGGGTTGAGGTGCGGCAGTAGTCACAGGAACCCAACACCCTAAAGGAATGTCAATCTATGGGCTGCTGCCTCAGAAAAGTGCGGAGGCACGCACCTCGCACGAGATCATACCCCGCATCAGTCCACAGCTCAGCGTCTTCGAAGTGGGAAATGAAGTACTCCACAAACTCCTTCGTCGCGTTCGGGACCTCCTCTACAGTTGGGTACATCTGGTATCCGGTGCACCACCTGAGGAGGAATTTGATGTCTGTTGCATCCGTGTTTCGTTTCTCGTCTCTTGATCGACCAAATATGGAGCCGCATTTCGCATTCAGGAGCAGGGTTGGCTTCAAGACTCTGATTTTGTCGACAAGAATGGTAGGTGTGAATGGCGTGAACGACTGTCTGAAAAGTGCTGGAGGAGAGAGGATTTCAATCTCGACCCTTGGTGAACCCTTGTAGTAAGTATGATTGGTTCTCTTCTCGACTTCGAACAACTCATCCTGAGCTTTCAGCAGGGCTCGAGCAGCCTTGGTGTCTCCTTGAGGAACCACAAAGTCCACGTCAGATGTCAGCCGACTGGAGCCAAGCACGCTACAGGCGGCCCCTCCGACAACAGCATAGCAGTTGCCAGTCATTGCGTAGGCAACAGCCTCTGTGGCTTGATATGTCTGCTGAGGGGACGGAAGTTCCTCGCTAGGCACCATCGTAGAGCTAAAAAAAAAAAAGCAGTTACTCAACGTTACTCAACATGTATGCATGCGTGAACGAGCAGAGCTAGGGGCCCACGTGCACAGTCACGTGACCAAGCGCGAAATCTCCTCAAAACAGACAGCTCACACTTCAAAGTTACTTCTGATCCCCAAGTTATGTCCGCTCTTCCGAGGTACGAGCCTTGCTTACTCTTGCAAGAAGAAGGAATCCCGTGCGTGGTTTGGTTCGAGGATGCCATAGGTCACTATGGCGTTCCTACCGTCGTCTTCGACCTGTACCTTCTCGTCTCCGACGTTGACGCGACTGCCGAGGTTCTTCTCCATCGAGGGTGGACTTACGCTAAAGAGCAATCTCCCAACTATCACTTTTTACGCCACCATCCAGACTTCCGACGCTGCCGCTTGAATCCACCGGGCCACGACGACACGCTAAAGCAAAGACCATGGCCACCACTACCACCGAGCAAAGATCCACCCGGACCAACGACTACTACTCTCCTTCCAGCCTCTGATTGGAAACTTCCTTCAGAGAAGCTCCTACTATCCCGTACCCATGGCTTCATTCCTTCACTGCCCGACTTGACCGATGGTCTAATCGAGAGCCTCTTGGACGCGTCTGGCTACCGCAGCCTTGAAGATCATCTCTCTGTCCACCTCGCCTATTTGTATGGTAATGTCCCGGCGCTCAAGGAGAGGTCCTTCGCCTCTGAACTAAAGCACGAAAATCGCCAGTTCCATCACGACGTGATATCAGGGTTCGCGACAGGGACGCGGAGATTCCTAACTCACGAGCGCCAGGTCAGGGAGGAGCTGCGCAATGGGACACGCCAATTACAGGAATGCTCTGTTGCTCGAGTCCCGGAGAACGAGCCGTTCTTCTTCGGGTATTTGCCGCCCGCGTTGCGGAAGTCGAATTAGCGGGGCAGTTGTGACAAAATCAGCGACCAATTGTTGATCTCCATCTAGCTTTTTACAAGAATTTGGCCTTGACATCCGGTTCATTCTTTACGCTCTTCTCGTCTCAAATGGAGCGCATCCGCACTGATGCCATCGGCGCATCCTCAAGCTCCAGACCTTCCACCACGCATGCAGCGCAATCCGACCGTGCCTGCCTCCGCCTCCTTCGCGCACCAGACACTCGCGGTTCCCACCGCAACCCAAAGCTGTCCAACAACGCTGTCGTCACACTCCACCCGCCCTACGCACACACCAACAGCTCCAACACCCTCCGGGTCGCTCGCACCCACTTCTTTCAGGATACATGCCCTCGATCAACGGTTTGGGGTACTAACGAGTTGCTCAAGTACCTTCACATCGGATCTAGTTATTTCGTCCTAATCTCTCAAGCGCACATAGGAGTGTCTTGTATTTTGTTGTTGGATGCAGTTCGTACTTTATTCTTACACACACTTTTTGTGAAGTCATCTGCGCCTATAACCAGAATCTTGTCCTCCACAATTGTCATAACGTTCGACTTGAATACTCAGCGACTTCACCCAGAATCTTGGAGTGACTTGCCACCCCGCTAGAGTAAATTGGGATCTAGATCTTGAACTAGATTACTAGGAATGGCTAGGTGAGGCTACTCACTTTACGATTTCCCTGATGGCTTGCTCTACTAATACTATGAATGCTGCCTTCCGAGTCGGAAAGATTCTCTCACTAATGATCCCAAATCATGAGCAAGAATTGACAATCTGGTTCCAGTCCCCAGTAGATATGCCACAGTTAAGACGAACAACTGCTACTACTAGTCTAAACGCATCTCCGAAGTCAGATATAGCACTCGGCAGTAAGGTTGAAGCTGAAGCGTCGGTCCACTGCTGGCAGTAAACTCGGTGGTTCTCGCACGTCAAAATCACGAGGTCGTAGAAATGGCCGCTTATACGGCAGTACCGTACTGTATGCCAGACAGACGGTTTCAGAACACCCGACTCCAAGTAAAAACCAGATTTCTGGGTAAAATAAAATCCGTACTGTACTAGACGAAACAACGAACTGCTGTACAGTACAATACAGTACCCTGTTCCATGACCTGAAAACACGGGTGACATAAACACGTACTAGACGAACTAACCGAAAAAATCGAATTCATGTACAGTACAGTATGATTATTATAATACCCGGTGGTCCCGGTCTAGGGCGCAAGCCATATGGTGCATATACAGTAGAGCGGGCCGATCAAGAAAATTGCAAAGCGACTAGCCATTCCTAGTAATCTAATTTTTATGCTAGCGGGGGTGGCGAACTGATCCACCGTGACGGACCCGAATTTCCGCCAAATTTCAACACACGAATGCTGCAGGCATCACAAAACCCCCCATGTCTGTTGGTAAAATCCCGAAACCTGATCACAGCCTGTTGCAGCGTTATATATACAACGGAGGTAACACTCCGCTGTGTGTGTTTTATTTTCCGGACCCGCCGACTGTACCTCGTTATGCAACGGGCTGTAAGCCTGATTGGTCAGTTGTTCCATCAGAACTGAATCGCCGATTAACGTTGCAAACCTTCTGTAGTCTGATTCTACGCGGTGCTTCTCAGGCTAATACAGTATCGGCATAATTCTTCTCAGTACAAACTCGAGCTGTCTAGGTATAAATATTGTCAATGGGGCCAACCCTTCCTTCTCTCACCAACGTCATCACCCTTGAAGCGTTTTATCCTCTCACATCACTTTTCTATGAACACAATGATGTTTACGAGGGCCATTTTGGCACTCTCTTTTGCTGCTCTCACTTTTGCCGCACCGACTCCACAGGGCCCGATAGAGGTACCCGGTGGTACGTTCTGTCATAACCCATGCCTGCCTGGTGCAACCTTGACTGACCTAAACATAGAGAATCTTCAGCCACTAGTAGTTGATAGTCTTGAAATTTTTGCCGGCCAGAGGTAATACATCTTGTATATCTTCAACGATGACTCGGAGTTTATTGACTTTTGCAGACAGTAGACTAGTCCATGAGGACCCACAATTCACATAGTACAAGCGTTATTATCACGTATGGTGGACTTTATGTTACCAGAGGCTGATATATTAGTTGTGTATTGGCGATGTCAGGGAGCTAGGGTCCACCACCTTCACGTTGTCGACTTTTTGCTCTATGTGCCAATGGGAATCTATTCTGCGATCATTTCATCGAAAACACCACACGGACAACATAACGCTTGTGAGATGTCCTTGAAGTAAATGACTGTTGCGAGTGTGGGATTTTGTATCATAGGTGAGTACTAGTTATGAGCTACTGGCAGTGCGACGATACGGCGAGGAGTCGAGGACCAAGATAACATTAGAGGGGTGAAGCGTGGATCGTGACCACTAGAACTCGGAGCCTTGCCGGCTCCGAATAGCTGTACCATTTACGGTTACGGCCGTAAAAGACGGGTTCATTGCGTACTGTACTATCGCTTATATAGAGATGATAAATTTTCAGGGCCTCATGAATAAAAAGAGAATAATGAGGGATCTATGTCGAGTCAGCCCAAGAAAAGTGGTGGAGGTGATAGACAGGCATCTATTCTAGTAGTCTACATACTTTTCATGAGCAGACGTGGGGGGATGCTCTTGCCTGAGGCCTGCCGGTGAGCAAGTGCAAACTCACCCAGAAATGATAAACCGGGAAGCGGACCGGTCACACTTTTCAATTGGTTTGTCACAGCGTGTGCTCTCGATTTGTAATCTCCGATACCTTTGTCGGATGCACAAACGCGTCGCATCAAGCGCCTGACAAGCGGAGCTTGAATTTCCCCTACTCAGTTTTGTCACGCTTTGCTCAATCTCGTTGTACTACCTCACACAGGGTGAAATACCTGCCGGACTTTTGTCCATGGAGATGTATGCATCTAGTTTTAGTTTGTGTACACCAAAAATTTTGCCATATTGCGTTGGGTTCTTGAGTTTTGTCACAATTATTAGACTTTACACAAATGTTTTGAAGATCACCATCCTTTGAGAACATAAAGTTACAAAAACACTCTGGAGGTATATTATTAGAGTAATGTGAAGTCCAAATCGCACAAAGATCAGTGTTATCGGAGGATGGAAAGGAGTTAAAATCACAATTATCATTTCCCAGGGATTTATCATTACTAGGTAAGCGATAGTATGCGGCGGAGCTAGACCGTGATGATCCGTCGCCGTGGATTACCTGAAGCGGTTGGGACATGTGCAGTTCGTACTACTGCCCCATTCATGTAAAACGTGCAATCAGTAAGTAAGTTACTCAGAAGTTTTCGGTAATCTGTATTTGCATGGAGCGACCTGTACTGTATATATGCAACGACAAAACTACCTGGATCCAACAACAATTCCAATATTCGATCGTTTCGACCGAATGAATGCACTGTTCGGTCTGTTCATCACCACAGGCCCGTAACTTGAGGCTCTATACATCAACCTGACGGAAGAGGCCGAGGACTCATCGGCGGTGCGGCGCTCTTCACTCTCGGCAGGCCCGGGAGTGGCCTCATCACATGTTGAATCCGTCGTTTGCAAGAAAGGGTCGCTGAGTGGCCGGGGAGGCGGTGAGGGCAGGTCCGAGCAATCGGTATAACCTGGCAGTGTGACATTGGCATCTGCTGCGAACGGATGACTGAGTAAAAAAAAAGTGCTCACCCATGTCGGGCCACAATTATTTCAGTCACTGAGACGTAGCATGTTGGTATCATTTGATAAGGTGGATGAGGACAACCCCCTAGAGACGGATGCGGAGCTGACAACGTCAGAGAGCTGCGTCGTAGGATCGTGGTTAAGCCCAAGCTCCATACCGGGGCATACCATGCTCCCAACAAGGCACAGGGTGCGGCGTTGATGCTATGAGGATATAAATAATCAGAAACTCCAGAATGTCGACGAAGAATCAACATACCTCGGTGTACAAATAGTAGTACCAACGAAGATGAATAACTGCCTGCAAACTGTTGATCGTGACACGAAGTTCGGGCTTATAGCAAAGGCACGGAGGAAGGAATCCTCGAGTTCAGGCCACTCAAGGGGCATGAGGGACAGAACGTTGACATTGGAAAATGTCCCGGCGGCGCTGGGTGTGTCACGGCCACGGACGAGATGGTGTTATCGCGGCACATTGGGATGAGCATTAATTGATGTCATATTGGGACACTGCACCGTCGTGTCCGGAGATGTGACAGCAGCGAAGCCTTCCTTATCGAGAGGTTAAGGCGTTGAGGTGCAAACTTTGATCCTGGACGGGCTCTTTTGCCAGTGCCTAGCCAGAGAGCACAAGTAAATAAAAATTTCTGGGTCACAGAACTAGGGACATACAAGGATTAGACGGAAAGCCCGGATCACCTCATTTGACGTCCGACACGGGACCAGCGGCAACAATAGACAGGGAACGCTGCTGCTGCTACTGCAGTAGCGGTAGGGGGAGGTCGCACTGGAGGGAGGGGTGGCTGTGAAGGGTGCTGAAACATCGTATGGAGGTGAGGATGATAGCCAAGGGGACACCTGCACCCAGGGCATAGGTATAGGGGCACAGCCAGGAGGGTTTATGTGAGGACATAGACGTACGAGAGCTGCCACCTAGGAAGGAAAGGGTATATGTAGGAAGGAGCGTTGGACTCATGAACGTCGAGTCTCTCCTTCCTTATTAGGTTTGTATTAGTCAGGTTGACTCTTTCAACTCCATGCACTCTACAAATCTTGCCTGAGCAGCAACTTTAGATTTGGCAATTTGAAGTAGTGTAGTCGTACTGATCTAACTTCAATCGAATGTCACTCTTACCGCTATTGTATGGGTGTTTGTTTTGGACCTCTGTTAGCTTGCCAGTCAGCCAGTCATGATCGCCAGCCTCAAAAGTCACCAACTTTCCTCCTTGGTTTGTTCGATGGTCTTCCCGCTATTTACTCTCACTTGTTGGCGAGACCTGGGCCGTAGGCCGTCTGTCGCACCGCTTGCACATTAACATTACCTCCATCTGCTCGCTTAGAAGACAAGGTGATTACCACTCCACCTTCGTCGTACACAGGGAATTCCACTTTCTCACCCATATGGAGTCTTTGAGCGACTTGGGCCATCAGTCGAGAGAATGGGTCGACAAGCCCACGGGGGGGAGTGGACGGTCCATCCACTTCCACGCCGTCTCCCGACCAATGCATTCGGTTGAAGTGCTCCCGACCCTCCGTGCTACCGTCTGAGTCTGATGTAAGCTCAGCAACACAGGTAAGGACCCCCCCCCCCCTCCGCTCACCGGAATTTGTCAGTGACTCAGTGTGGTGGTCCCGTTGGAACTTGGGGCGTAGCTGGAGCAGCCAGATGAATATACTAGTAGAAGAGGACGGGCGGGTTCTAGTACAATGTGATTCGTTATGTGTGGAGCTGAGGGATCGGGTTAACAGTGTGTATTGGTTACGACCATGCCCAGGGTGAATTACTATAAAGGTGGGCCTAGACGCTTGACCTAGTCAACGTACAGTACTAGTACTACAGTACAGTTGTGGCGGTCAAAAAGGGTAAGAGGCGTATCATGATCATATCAGGATAAGGCGGCAACGCCCTCTGCGCCCTCCTCCTTTGACCCTTCGTTGCCTCAACCCCTCAACTCTTATTTCTTTCCTGTATCTCAGTCTACAAACAATATCGTTGTGGCTACTATCTTTCTCGCACAAGGACACACCTAGATGATCCAGACTCGGAATACGTGAGTCAAACTGTCCCCCGCCCGATGTTGATTTTAACCATTACTGCAGCACAAGTCCTCAAAACTCCGGAATAAGGTGCATCACTTCCTTCAATTTCATTACAATATTTGCTCACATAACCAACTTTGAACAGCGCTCAGGTCACCGAAACACAACAAGCCCTGCTCCAGTTCCATGTGACTGGTACGTATCCTAGTATACTATTCTGATAAGTACTACAGTATATCCTTTTTTTCTGGCAGTCCTCAAGGCGCACAATCTTCCCCGCATCAAGACCCCCCTTGGGAGAAAAAGACAATTCTACGTTACCGTGGCCGACGGGCTGAGGAAATGGCAAACACGATCTGTGCGGAGCGTCGGACAACGGGTGGAATGGAACGAGAACCTCGAACCCTTGTGAGATATCTCGTATTTTTATCCCTATTTACAACTGACCCTCTTGCAGCGCTGTACAACCGCTCTCCGCCATTACAGTATCTCTTTTTGCGAAAAGCGCTATGCATAAAGACACCCTTATTGGACGGAAGGAAGTTGTCTGTGACACCCAACATGGTTTGTTCTTTCATACAATTATTATTCATCTGGCTGAGCATCCTACATGTAGAACTGGATGTCATTTTGAGCAGCACTGATGGACCTCCAACTGAGCCAGTCACAATCTTAACGATTACGATTACCCCTGTGCGACTAGACGCGGAGTTGGCAGGTGATGCCCTCCGCAGCGCTGAGAAAGCTATCAAAGCGATGGAAACATGGAGCAGTGCTGTTGGTAATATCAAGCGGATAATGGATACTGTTGGCCCAATCGCAGCAGTATGCTCAATATCATTCTACTCGCCCTTTGTTGTGCTAACTCAGGTTTCTTAGTTGCATCCCTATGCATCCCTAGCATGGAATCTACTCTCAAAGATTCCCGAGGTGCGTCACCTTGCTTAGTTGGTGTATACGGAACATTCACACCTCGCGGCTAGACTTTCTTACAGCAAGTTGGGCGTGACGACAAAGTCCAGGCATTATTTGAAGCGATACGCGATGCATTTGAGTTTGCCAAAGATGCCGATGCTTTGAGGAAGATCAAGCCGGAGTCTAGACAAGCAAAAGTCATACAGGAGATGCTACAGTGCGTCTCTGAAATTGGGAAATTTATCGAATTGTATGCGAAGCATGTACAAGTCGGTAAGTCTTGTCAATCTCTCGTTGGTGATCACAAATATATGGGTTGCAGGGACGCGGACTTGGAAGAATATATTCGGTCAAGTCGACGGAGAAATTGAACAGTACCGCACGACGCTCATCCGACTGCGAGATGATTTCCTCGCGCGTGCTGCTGTCACCACAGAGATTGCTGTGCTTGGAATACAGCTCGATATGAATAACATGCAGACACACGTGAGTAATACTTGGTCCGACCAAGTAGGAGTTTCTCGGCTCACTAGATTGAATTCACAGCTAGCGACTATGTCAACCCAAGCATCAGAAGTTGGTGCGTAATTTTATTCTTAATAAGACATAACATCGTCGGTTCGTCGATCTGACAACACTCTCACAGAATTCGGTGCAATAATCAGAGAATTGCCGTACAAGGGAGGCTGGCGACACGGCAATACGAAACGCTGTCTTCTTGGCACACGCGTCGATTTCCTAGATCACATTATCAAGTGGGTCGAGAATCCAGAATCCAACCGTGGGCTCGTCCTCCTCGGCCAAGCAGGAACAGGGAAGTCATCGATTGCACATGAAGTGGCACGTCGATTCGAGAACAAGGGTCTCGGCTCTTACTTCGCCTTCCTCCGAAAGGAACAGTCCAAAGATGAGGCTTACCAGCTCTTTACGACAATTGCCCGCGATCTTTCCGATCGCAATCCTGCTTTCAAACTAGCCCTCGGCAGAGTCGTGAAGGATAACTCGTCTCTTAGTGGTACCCGAGACTATCGTACACTTTTCGAATCCCTCCTCCTTGAACCGCTCAAGAGCCTGGAAGTTCGTGACCCGATTCTTATCGTTATTGATGCGTTGGACGAAAGTGGAGATGCAACCGGTAAAAATGGGCTACATGCATTTCTCTCTCAAAATCTGTTCGAGCTCCCGCAAAAATTTCGCATACTGGTCACCTCAAGGCCGGAGGATAGTATCGAAGCTGCATTTTCCAAAGCGTTATCTGTCCATACCCTCTACATAGATGACGCGAAACTGGCTGCCATGACGGAGCAAGACATTTGCGTGTATATTGAGAACGAGCTCCCTCCTGATGTTTTCAAAGACCACGGCGTCAAACTAGCAAAAGCGGCAGAGGGCGTGTTTCAGTGGGCAGCCGTCGCATGCGGGTTCATAAATAGCCCTCCTGCTACGTTTGGTTTTAGCAAGAAGAAGTGCGTTCAGCGCCTGTTAGGACACTCTCGGGATCTCAATAGACAAGATCCGTTGGACAAGTTATACGAAGAAGTTCTCGAAGGTTACTTCAAGCCTTATGAAGCACAAGTCCTATTTCGCTCGGTGATGGGACAGCTTTTTGCTGCGGTCAAACCCCTCTCCCTTCGATCCTTGATAGCTTTGAGACGGTATGCTCCTATCGATGACCCGGAGGATTCTGAACCCGTTCTCGAGATGCTCCGTCACCTTGGCTCGCTTCTGAGTAACGTGACTCCAGCCAATGAAACGCGTCCAATCGTTCCTCTCCATACATCATTCCGCGACTATCTCACAAACAAGAAGAGCGACGTTTTCTATGTCGACCTTGGGGAAGCCCACCATCAGTTAGCACATTCCTGCGTTGGATTAATGCTGGATCATCTCAAGTTCAACATCTGTGAGCTCGAGTCGTCGTA
>QLPA01000175.1:2727-13417 GCA_003313945.1 Lactifluus pinguis
ACGCTGCACGCGAAGAGTCTTTTCCGTTGGACGAGACCGACGCAGCGCCACCTTGTATGCGGAACGGTCGCCAGGATCGCTTGCGTGCAGGTCCCTCACTTGGCTTCAGCACAGTAACAGACGGCGGTGGTATGGGTAGCGGTGGTGTGTCACGGCGCTGGCGCGAATCCCGGTGTCGGCCAGATGCCTGTGAAGGCGTGGGTGAGGTAAGCCCCGGAGAGTGAGGGCGCGACTTGTGGTGGCGACGAGATTTGTGGTGGCTGCTGTGACGGTTATCTCGAGAGGGAGATTGCTCGCGCGATTGAACAACGGATGCGCCGGGTGTAGTGAGCCTGCCGGATGAACCAGATAGATTGGACGAGACGGCAACGTCCTCGAGAGGCGAGGCTTCGCGATGGCGGCGCGGCCGGGAGTCGGGTTGCTGGTGGCGTTTGGACTCGGTTAGACGCGGTGGATCGGCCGGTGCCTTTGAAGGAATGATGATTTTTGATGGTTTTGATGGTTTTGAAGATGACTGGGGCAGAGAAGACCGATCCGCAGATTTTCCGGCTTCTTTCTTTTTCTTCATCAAAGCGGGCAACGGCCGATCGTCTACGTGCGTCTTCCGACGTGGGTCATTGGCGTAAAAATCGGCATAGCTATCGTACTCTCGTTCAGGCTTTGGCAAAGGCTGGTTATTAGGAAGTGGCTTGACGTGTAGCAATGGCGTTTTTCGTCGCCTCGGATCCTTGGCGTAAAAGTCGGCATAGGTATCGTGTTGCACAGCGGGGTCAGGAGTGTAGTCTTGGGCCTTGACCGTATGATTACTGCTACTCATTTGCGAATCGGGCCGAACTTGTTCGACAGGAGGAGATGCATCTTGGGGAGGGTGTATGGAATCCATGGCATAAGCAAGGAGGCCCTCTTCCGAGAATATCGATGGATGAAGTACTGGAAGAGGCATAGGAACTGGCAAAGGAGACGATTCACGACTGCGTCCGGCGTGGGAATGTTCAGGAGAGTGGTGATCTACCGGTTCTTCTGGCTTGGGTCCCGAATCTGCTGCTGGTAACGACTCCGGCTCAGGTTCGGGTTCAGGTTCAGGTTTGGGTTCGGGTTCGGGTTCATTTTCTGCCTTCTGCGCAGGCTCGGAAGGTCGCTTGGACCCTCGTTTAGATGAAGCAACAGAGGCAGAAGAGGCTGCGCGCATCGGGGGTACTTGCTCAGCTGCTACCGTCTTCGAGGCAGTCAGGGTAGACGAGGGGCTGGAAGACTTTTGGACGACGTCGGGATCCTTTGGCGATTGCTCTTCCACCTCCTCAATTTCCGTGTCTATGACCCACTCCTCACCCTCGTCCCGGGCAACCTCTTTCAGGAACTCATTGAGGACGCTCGCGGCCAGCCGAAACACGCTATCGACACGACCATCAATGAGCCACTTGCCGAACATTTCTTGTGCCCAGACCATCTCGCGCTCGACCTCCTCCCGTTCTTCACGTCTTTCCTTCTCTCTCCCCAGCCTTTCCTTGAGCTTCTCCAAATCCTCTTCACGTTCGTTGGCACTCCACTCATCAGGTGGGTTCATCTCGGGGCCATCCAGAGAAACTTTCACTTCGAAGACGCCTTCGCGCACGAGCTGGCGTCCCGTGCGTCCGAGCTTGAGGTATTCTGTCTGTGCCCAATCCCGTATGTCTGAGTCATCCGAGTCAAGCAACAGAGCGAGTCGCCTTGCGCGTCGCTCGCCCGCGGTCAGCTCGGGGAGTAGATGGGGCGGGATGTTTGAGGGCCCAGGTAGTCCCATCCGAGGTGTGAAAGGGTCGTTCGGATCCAGTGTCGTTGATTTCTCAAGGGCATCGGGACAGGAAATGCGGGAGAGACGATAGGCAGCGAGGAAGGCAGAGTGAGGTTCGAGTCGGAGGGCGGGGAGTACGTCGGTGCGGCCATGGATTTGTTGGGGAGGTCGATCTGTTATATGGGACAAGTACGGAATCAGTGGTTGGGGAGATCACGAGAGGAGTGCCAAGCCCTACGGCAGTGCTCGCATATGTTGGGAGGGTCGTAATGTATTCCTGAATGGAGATGCTGCGACGCAACGGAGGGTGCTTTTAGCTGTCTGGAAATGGGGGCACTTGAACGACGAGTGGAAGTTTCGATGCGGGAGGAATGGGTGCGGGAAGAGGAAATGACGGAGGACGATGTCACAGAGGACTGAGTGACAGATGATCCACTGCTATAAGTGAAGTCGCTGCCTCCGATAGTGGCCGTCCTCCATCGATCGATATCGCTATAAGAGATGCCGGACTTGCTCCCGGGACTACGCTTGGAATAGGGGACAACGGCGCCGTCATATCTGGAAGAGATAGGCGTACGCGTGGGCGTGACGCTGCGCTTCCTTTGGCGAGACGGACTTTGTCTCCTTTCTCTATTTCGAGAGGGTATCCGGCTTCTTCGACGAGCACGAGAAGATTTGAATAAGCCAAATTCAAAGACGGTGCTGAGGTCCGACTCGCTGCTGGGACTGGATAAGCTGCTGAAAGAAGATAAAGACATGGCGTGTCAGAGTGGCACGTTGTTGACCTGATAATCGAAGTCAGGTAAAGGAGGTGATGAGGATAAAAGCTATTGGTGGCGAGGTCGAGGATGCATCGTGGGCCGTGGGAAACAGAGACGGAAACACCTGTTTCCGGCGCCACGTTGTCACCCGCGTTCCTCCTCGTTGACCGCAACTAATAAGAGACGTACCAGAAGCGCGCAGTGTGCATGAGCAGACCGAGCGGCTCGCCACGTTTGCCCTGAGAACAACTAAAGCAACCTCAATTGGAGCAAGGCGTGTACGGGAATCTCCTTGGGAATCTCTACAGTACCCTCTGGCTCAAGCTCTGGCTTTCCCTCTGGTTTTTCTTTCTTACTTGACTACGTACAAGTGTGTATTTCACGTGCGCTCTCAGTTGATCCGTCACAGAAATGCCTCGAAACAAAGGTGATCTCGGAGTTGGATCACGTGATTTTCGGAGCAGCGGGTCCTGAGCGGGACTCGAGGCCAGTATGAGACCTAATCTCCGCATGGAACAGACCTTACAACTCAAATTCTCACCTTTCTTTTGTTCCACATAAAGTTCCGCTCTGATGGGGATTGAGTGATTTTCAGCCGATTGTGATTCATCGATGCCCGGATTACCCAGTCACATTCACATGAACGGTCTTTTTACCCTCCACCCCACTCGGCGCTCGGGGGCTGGTGTGTATATAGAACGCATGAAAGCATGCGTGCACTATCCATTGGACATTTGATCTTCAAGATAACGAACGCCACCTACGCACACCCATGGGTTGGCTTGTCTCCGACTACCAGGACCAGATGCTTCGGTACCAAGAATAGTTCGTGATGCTCTACAAACTGGCAGATAAGCTCGTAATTCCCACATATCATTAACAAATTGTCAGATCACCTTTGTCCGCTCTTATAATCCCGCGGCCCAGTACTAAGCGAGATGTTCTACTGCAATTCGAGGCACTGCCGGATCCCGCGAGTCTGACTTTTGTTTGTTTTCAGAGGTTGCTCTGTCTCAGATAGTTTCTGTATTCAGATTTACACCTTCAAAAGAGGAGATAGCACGGAGATTTGGTGCTCTTTCAGGCCCGTCAGTGAAAGGGTCAAAGTGATCCTGGTGGCCGTTCCGCAAACAAGGCGGCGTCACCGGAGCCGGTACCTAACATTCCCCACGGCACGAACGACCAATCGTTGAAGCCGATCCGACGATGGCATCCGACGCAGATGTCGGCGGCCGCGAACATGGGGAGGACGACGGTTGTGGTCCCACGGAAGTTGTGCCTCCCGCGCCTTCACCACCGCCAATGTTCCTCGCACTTGGCGTACGACGCGCGTGCATACCGTACACCCCCGCTTTGAAGGAATCGATATACGTGTCGTGCGTCCTCTCAACGCGCGAGAGAAACTCGCGATTGCGTGACGCCGTCAGCGTGTTGGCTCGGCTTGGCGTAAGAGGGGAGATGCGAAGTTTGAGACTTCGGGTTTTGAGCATTCATTTGTGGTAGCGCTAAATGCTTCTTTTTATGCTTTGATTTGTTAATATCTTGTATAGCTACTACGTACGCGTCGCGCCATATCGTTTATCGTTGGCTTTTATTGGTTTTTTTTAGCCGTGTAGGTTACAGGTATTGCATTACATTTGAACTATAGCATTTATCTCACGAATATGTACGATATATGTATACATTTTCTCTCATTGCGTCACGGTGGTCTGGGAGGGGCACTGGATGGATGGATTATGGTATGCGGAGAGTAGTCGAATTTGGGCAAACCCTCAGAGAGAATGATAACGCCGGGAGCTTCAGGAGCGAGAGAGGTGTGTGTGTTTGGGACGTTCCAATGCTAGCGATCGAGCGGGAGCCTTGTGGGTATTATATACAGGAGTTGCGAGAATGGAAGTTGGGAGAGCTATGGGATGAAATAGAACAAGGCCCGACACAAAGTGAGGGTGCTCTGCGGTCATAATGCGTAGCAGCGAATGATTCAAGGTAGGTGGATGTGCTGGGCGTCGAGTGTGAAAGAATGGGTAGAAACGGAAAGAGATGGTTATGGAAACGGTGTTTGGGTCCAAGTACTAGCGCTGCCTTACAATGGCGTTATAACAAGATTATTGCTTCGCCGATGATCCATCATCCATCGACCTCAGGTTGCTGGAGAAGCCACCACTCGAAGTATGCATCCTCGAGGACATGCTGAAGATGTCATCGTGATGAGAAGAGGTCTGCGATGAAAAACTGTCTTTAGACCTCGGCATTGAAGACCCCGGTGGCATACGTCCTATCCGTCGAAGGTGGATATTCTGCTCGCTACCATCAAGCGAATCTTCGGCTTTGCGCTTTCTCCTGCTCCTACTTCCAGAAGAATTCGCATGAGGTTCGGATAAGTCTAGGCTGCCGTCGTCGTTGATATCCCATTCCGATTGTAAGTGATTTTCGAGAATGGCCAAGAGCGCGTCCGAAGTCTGGAGGTTCTTGCGAGCAGTCTTGACTTTAGGATCCTGTTCTTCCCGTGCTTGCATCATGGATTGAGGTACATCGCTCGTCACATGGAGGTAGAGATCGTGGAAAAGAGACCTCATATCTTCAATGATATCCTTGCAAGGTGTTGCAACAAAATGTTGAATACGCGCGCGGGACAGTATGCGACCGTCAACACAAGTCAACTTTCCACGACCTCCCTTGGTGGCGCGAGATCTCGTAGCCTGGGTATGTTGGTCAAAGACTTCTTGCATGATTTCCTTGAGCTCCGTTGTCCTGTGATTCCTGTAGCGGACAACCTCGTATAGGAGTACCCAGAAGAATGACTCCAGATCATCCGAAACTTCATGCGGCCATGACCAAGGATCCAATAAACGTGCTATCGATATGAATTGCCACGTTCCCTGATCTTCCATTCAGTCCATATGCACCTCTAAGTGAGCGACAAATCCTCACCGTCCGCGAATGTCGCCTGGGCTTCGCGTCCCTGTCTTCTATCACCTTTTTCGACAAGTCCCAGTCGATCAACATTCCAGTGCCCTTGTCCGTAATAAGGATATTCCCTGCGCTCACGTCCCTATGCAAAATTTGTGTCTTGTTGTACGCAGCAGTATGAGCTACAAAAAAAAAGTAAGCCGAGAATTCAAGCATCGTCAGAGGGAAGACATCTTACCGACGATGGCATCCCGAATCACCTCACACAGTTGTCGAGTCGATTTGAAGTGATTCAACGGCATCCCAACTGTCTCCAGTACAAGTCGATGATGAATGTATGCTTCCACACGCGGGTGACCAGGACACCATGAATAGCGACCTCCTGGCCGGCTCAGGTAGTCCTGCGTCCTAGTCCTTTGCACCTGAGGCCATTGGACTTGAAGAGCGCCACGACCAGATATCTGAGGGACGTCACATGCCCGACTCATCTTCGCGATGTTCGGGACCTGAGCCGAATGAAGTTCCCCATATATATCCCCTTCTTTCTGGACCTCAGGGTGATCTATGCGCCAGTAATCTTTCAAGTAGACAAGATTTCCGCTCTCGACGTCGTAAGCAACATATCCGAAAGTCGCCCGGCCGATAAGCGCATCTGTGGCCCATTTCACGCTTGGTGTAATGTAACACCTAGGCTTCTCGTGCGGATCGCAATCGTCCCAGACAAGGATCTTGTGAAGATGGCTCCTCTGCACTTTTTCAAAGGTCGGGTAAGTCTTCAATTTTGGAAGTGCAAGCTCAGCCTCGTCATCGTCTACCGGACAGACAGACGTGTCATGGCCACGATCGACAGCCGAAAGATGGTCAAATCTCCACAGGAATTGAAAAAGTTCACCGTCAGCCAATTTGAATTGTTTTGTATAGATGACCCCGCTACGATCCCATCGAAGGAAGCGGGCAGTGTCACCGAAAATGGCGATAGAGAAAGAAAACACTCGAAACTGGGAACGATGGACGGCACTTGCATAGGCGATTAGCTGACCACAAGTCTTGTAAGCACCGACACTGAACCCGACGTGGCAGGAAACGTCTTGTGGATTGGTTTGGAGTTGCTCGATCCTCATAAAAGGGTCGTGGTCCTTGGGTTTGTTTTCAATATAGAATTCAATGCGTCCCCACTCGAGCCCCGTTGGCAGCTGCGCGCACGAGTTCGCGCCGGGTGCGTTTAAATAAACGGAGATATCGGGTTTGTGAGGATACCCTGAAGGCGTGTCGCGTATTTTCGTAGTGTTTACAAAGTGGAGACCCGGACATGTGCCAGATTTGTGAATTGCTTGAATCTGAAAGGGTGGTCAGGATCTGGAAATTTAATGAAAGGTCAAGGGACTCACAAATTTAGTTTCATTCTGTGAGACAGATGGTTCAATGAAGTCGAAATCTGCCTGAGGACAGAAGGCAGGCGGTTCAGGCCGAGGAAGAAACTCGTCGAGGAAGTCTTGGACTGGCATGGGCCCAACGAATTTATCGCAGAAATCAAAGGACATGTCTGCGTAAATTTTTGAAGCAGTTTTCTTCGGTCTAGAGTTGTGAGTGTGGCTGCCACAGATATCCCACTTCAAGGGAGTTGTGTTTGATAATGCTGGGACGGCTTGAGAGTTGGGTGGAGTACTGGGATTAGGCATACAGTGAGAATCGTGATAGTTGGACGTGAGTCTCGCCACATCCACACACCTGGTTCTTATAGGCTGGACCAGCCTAGACTGTGGCCTTTTATGGGTATTGGTTGTGGGCACACACCGAAATTGAATGACTTAGGGCAAGTTACGAAGAACCGAACCGAGGATATACGCGCGATCACGTGACTGGCTATGTGGTTGAACCACCTTGAGAGGCCATTCAACCACAACTACTTTCCAAAAAAAAAAAAAAAAAAAAAAAAAAAACCACAACTACTACTATACTCGCATGTCTTGTCTAACGGCGCTGACCTTCACAACGAAGTCGTACGAGCAGGAGGTTCTACCCCCGATCCTGGCGGAAATGTGCTGCTCAATTATGCGCTGAGCGGTAAGTTCCTCAGCAACGTGACAACTTATCCAGCACGTAAAACATGACGTGGTGTGACCAACCTGTCACTATCCAAAGCTCGTCGCGGCGAGTCTGGCGTTTCCTCCACCCCGATCACAATAGATGGACTTTCAAAAGCCTGTACTATGGAATGGCCGCTCCTTCCGTGGATGCATACGAAAAAATTGGAATGTACTATGGAAAGGCCTGTCGAACGCTGCTGGAAGGAATCGTATGTCTTCTGCTTTACCCTTAATACAATGAATAATCACTTACCTCTGTGATGCAGCTGACTGGGAGATTTCCGCACCACGTGTGACAATCAAAGCGCTCCCGGATGAGATCCTCCTCTATATTTTCAACTTCTGCAGAGTGGCTTCCATGAAGGCGCCATATTTGTGGTCGGGGCGATGGGCAAACACATGGCATAAACTGGCGCACGTATGCCAAAGATGGCGATACGTCGTGTTTTCATCCCCACTTGGTCTTGACCTACGCCTTTACTACACAGATCGTACTTCCGTGAGGAAGATGTTGGATGTCTGGCCGCCCTTTCCTATCGATATTATATCCTTCCATTTGGGGGACGACATCATCGCTGCACTCGGGCATCGCGACCGCGTTTGCAATCTCGGTCTCTACCCATCATCATACTCAATTTTTGAGAGATTGGCCACGGTGATGCGGGATCCATTGCCTGCCCTTGTACAACTTCGACTTGTCGGTAGAGGCGCGTTTGACCGTGTGCCGGTGCTTCCCGTTACGTTCTTAGGGGGATCCGCCCCAAATCTACTATCACTCACTTTGGATAACGTTGCATATCCGACTTTGCCACAACTTTTTTTGTCGTGCAAAGACCTTTCCGAGCTCTACCTTCATAATATGCCCTATCTTGGTTATATTTCACCCGAGGCGTTGGCTATAGGCCTCTCCTCCCTGACCAGGCTGACGAGCCTTATCATCGAGTTCAAAAAAGAAGAAACCGGGACAATCCGAGATCCACCTAGGTCTCTTCCGCTCACACACGCTTTCCTTCCTGCTCTCACAACCTTCCACTTTCGTGGTCTCAGCGAGTACTTGGAGCACCTCCTCGCTCGAATCAATGCCCCTCAAATTAAAATACTCTTTATCCATTTCTTTCTGCAGCCCGTCTTTGATATTCGACAATTCGTCTCTCATTCACGGTCGTTCGGGTCATTCGATCGTGCCAAGGTAGAATTTGACCGCTCTACCGTCCTCATCCAGCTTTCTCAGTCAGAGGGGGCAGCCCCTTCCATAATGGAGCTGGAGATTGGACAGCACACGCCAGGTCAACGACTCCGACTCTCGTCTCTGGTCCAAATATGCACCCAGTCTTCGTCTCTACTTTCCAGCGTTACAGAGCTCAATATCATAGATAACCCGTCCGTTTCGGTGTTTATCGATAGGGAGGACCTGATGAACAACCCTCAGTGGCTGGTACTTTTCGACACATTCACTGCTGCTCGGACCCTGCGTTTGTCCGGCGAGATACAGTGGTCCATCGTATGTTTGCTGGGAGGACTCACTGGAGAGAGTGCCACCAAGGTGTTACCCAAACTTCAAAACATCTACCTTCGTGAAATGGATTGGAGAGACCAACTCGAGGAGCCCATGGAGAAGTTCGTCGCTGCACGTCAGCATTCTGATCGCCCTATCATATGGGAATTTGATCACTAGCGCATGCTGTCAGGTATGCTCCTATCTGCTGCCTTTTTCCGAGTCTAGCTCATGACAATCCCTCCTAGCGTTGACACGAACCCGATCACAGTAATTTAATACTAAATCCTTGTGCATCATGACAGGCAGGGGCCTTGCTTGCGACGCGCCCGTGGATTCCGCCCACTGCTAAGCTAGAGGTTTAGACAAGTCGGAATCGCAAGGCGTGCAAAGACGTTGCGGAGTATCCTTAGCTAGTCGCAGAGAGGCATGACGAAAAAATCGAAGAGAGGGACGAATCTCATGCTCGATGGGTGGGCTCAACATGAGACGTTTGTAAATTACTTCTTCTCCGATCAACTTCGACTCTGAAAATGTCGATGCCGCCATCGTCCTCTCTGGAACGCCGTGACAAATACCGTGAACCTGGTCTATAAACCTGAGTGCTTGCGAAGCGCTGCATGAACAGACTTGATCGTTGGAGCAAAGTACGTCTGCTCGCTATGTCACTAGCAATGCACACTGGCCAACTACGGTGTTCATGGCGACCGCTAGAACCTCGATATCGCAACACTGAGAAACCCCCGACTAGCTTATGCTACTCGACATAGCCATGTGAGACGCCTTTCAGTTTCGTTCTATACGCGAACACGTTTCATCGGATTCCCTAACTATAACTTATGGGCCTGATGTCGTTTCTCCGTGCATATACTGTATGATTACTATGCCATTTACGTTTACTGAACATATACTGTGATTTCGCTTATAGGATAGCTTGTGCTCGGGTGTTTTGTGCCCAAGTCATCCATCGTCCGCCATGAGCGTGCCCCATATGAGTGTCCACAGCATGGCCCATGGCCAAACCAAGGAAACCTCGCACGCGCAACCCAGTCGTTTTCTTAAATACGTCCTCCATGACGACGCCGACACCCATGTAGAGGAAGAACACCCCGGCGATGCTGAATTCCATACCCTTCCTAAGTCCCCACAGCCCGACATGATAGAGCACGGCGGACACACCGACTCGGAATGCGCCCTATGATCGCACCGGGCAGTCAGAGGAGTGTGCCTTGCCCCAAAGTCGGTGAAGAAGTGTCGGAGGGCCTGGTGCCAACGGTAGCTCCAAAACTCTCTGATCGAAGCGGGCATCCACGGTCGGCGCATGAAGGGGTGGCAAATGCGAGGCTTGCTGGCGAAAGACGACGATTCGTCCGATCAAGGTGACGACGTGACTTGGCGCGCGTCAACGGACGCGTACACGGACAAACAGCCCCAGACGGCGGTAAATGCTGCCAAGGTGGTTCTTACGAACGGGACCAAGATTCGGTGACTGCCACTTCCAGGGTTTGTTGACAGAGCGACTCGGACAGACGATATGGATGATATATCGTGAGGCGTCGATCAAGGTGCAGTTTAGGAGCAGTTTGACTAAAAGCGAGGTGATAGAAGGCGACATGGTGCCCTGGCGGGGGAATGGTGCACCGATACGGTGTAGACTGCAAAGGAG
>QLPA01000176.1:0-11557 GCA_003313945.1 Lactifluus pinguis
CACAACCGTGTCAACGGTACTGGGCCTCAGTGGGTGTGAGATCACATTGAGGAAAACCGAGAGTGAGGATGCACTGGTTGGGCAACTGCCTTTTATGGCCGAAAAAATGTTAACATAATTATAACATAAGGCCATTTGTTTTGCTTCATTTTTTATGAGGATAAATATGAACAAAAAGATTATATATTGTTATGCTAAATCTACATCACAAAATCAAGCCAAAATCATACTTCTCTAATTGATAGACATTGTATTAGATGACACATAAGACAACTTTGAGTAAATGTACTTTAGATTTTGTGTGATACATTCAGCTTAACAATATATAATATTTTTGTTCATATTTTTTATACTAAAAAATGAAGAAAAACAACTGGCCTTATGTCACAATTATGTTAACATTTTGTCAGCCACAAAAGGCAATTTCCCACCCAGTGATGATGGGTAAGAGCGAAAATGAGGTCGAGTCATGACTAAGCGAACCTGACATGAATCCCGTGGTGGGGACCCTCCAAAGACCCACAAATTGTGAGGCACACTGTTACTCTACACTGCCACCTAATTTGTTAAGGTTCCAAGTGGGACCTTAGAGCGAAGTGCTCCTTAACGTAAACTTTCGACTTACAGTTCGGTTCAGTGAAGACTTCGTAAACGACGAAGTCAAACTCGTATCAGATGATGAGGTTTCTCTCAGATAAAACTTAGTTTCAACGCAATAGTTCTGACTGTGTCAAACAGACTTGGTATTGTGAAACAAAACTGAGACTTAAGGTCCCAGTAGTCGCCTCAACGCGACTTAAATACATGATGACATCACTGCCAAAAGTAAATATGAATACAAGAACAGAATAGAACAGAATAGAATGGAAACAGACACAGCTCTACAGCCATAGGGGCTGTGGACGTCTTCGTATAGCTTTTCTGATCTTGAATGAAGCAGACGCGAATCAGCAAGTCATCGCGTGGCTGTTCACCGGACTGCTTGCGGCTATATGGTGCTAAATAAGTCCGATCAGAAGAAGAGGCAATACGTAATGATGATCGGTGAGGTAAAGAGACGTATGTAGGGAGGCAAGATCGATCATGAGATCGATCAGCTGTCCATCCACAACACGAGGCATTGACGTAAGAAATGAAAAGAGAACATACGGAAGAGACGGTCCGGCGCACGCGATGAGGAAGTGTATGCGTCGCCTGCGACCATAACACCATCCCCCTTCTAGGGCGGAGTACCACCTACGCGTCAGTATCAGAATCGTACCCGCGCTCCTTCACGACGAAGTACTTCCGGGGCTGGAAGGTCCATGTGCAGCGTTCTCCCCAGTAGGAGTGTTCGAGGGGGACTCGACAGGAGCCACCCCACTGGCACTGGACGTGAGGTTGGCGGCAATTGACGCCACAATGTCCGTAAGAGAGGCACCAGTCACACCACCGGTGAAGCGGACATTGTCGGTACTCGTGCCCTGGATCGATTCTATTACATCGTGCACAATAGGTACTGTGCGGATGTGCGACGCGGGCCCAGGCGCTGTCCTCGGTGGTACCACTGCCCGAATCGAAGTGCCGTCCCAGGCAAGCAGGGCATTTGACGGTACGCTCGCAGTCATGACCCCAACCGCGCGGCCCAGCCCGTCCGTCAACGTGGCGACCATAGTAAGATGTTGGTTCGGGTTCACCTGCCGGAGCAGAGTAGGGTTGGGCGTCATGGACGACCTTAGGATCGGCTGCTGGGCCAGCCGCGATGCGAAGTCTTGAGAGAATAACCCGCTCAGCTCCGGAGAGCAGGCTCGTGGACGTTGTATCGGGTCGGGTCTCGGTTGCCGGTGCGATTGATGCCCACCACGAGCGTGACGGGGATTCTGGTGGCGTGATGGGCTCGAGTCTTGCGAGGATTGCGACCTCGAGGTCGGTCTCTCGGCTGCTGCGCTCAGCCTTTGAAAACGCGGGTAGGGAGAAGCGCACCTTTCGGGTCGCGGGCTGTTGTTCCTCGGAGATACCGACCTCCCCGGGCTGACGCGGATCGGCTCCCCGTCCACTACCATGTAGGCGGGGCCCTGGTAGCGAGTCTGGGAGCGGGTTTGGCGTTGGTTCTGGGGCATATTGTATAGACAGGGTGCGAATATGAAAAGGAGAAGAAGGGGTAGAAGTGGAAGTAATAGTAGTGGGGATGGAATGTTTCATTGGTAGAACTGGTGTTACGGAATCAGGACACGTTATGGACCACATGATTCCTTACTCCCTTACGATGACTCATGATCTTCTTGCTGACTGATGTGCCGCTATTGTTCTCCCAAAACCGTCCAGTGTTATTGTTCTCTTTCTCTATTGTCCTCCCGTTTTGGCCGCATCCCATTGTTCTTGACTTGTGCTTATTGTTCGTCCTTTTTAGTACAACAATTAGCGTACATTGTATAAATAGGCCCCGGCTGGTAGCTCGTACCCCAGCTTCGGCTTTAACCTGAATCAACTGTCTAACCTCTCCCAGTCATTGCCAATCTCCTCATCCGTACTTTCTTCTCTGCTCTTATCCTCTTATACGCCCTAGTAAGGCTGCGTCGAAGCTTGCTGGTTGTGCTACAACACCAGGAGACTCTGCGTGTCGTCACTTGGAGTGACCCAGAGTCTAGACCTTGGGAGAGGTCAGAAACGAACAGAACCCTTGTTGGGACCCGGCCCTAGTTGAGCTGTAACAACTGGTGATGCTTTCTCTGGTCGCATCATCAGGACTCTTATAGCTTTTGGATGAGCCTTATAGAATGTCTTGATCAAATTTGGTGCGTTGACTTGTGATGCTGCATCAGCAAAATGTCCAAGCAGCTTAAAGTCACTTAAAGTCACTTAAAACATTTTACTTAAAATCTACTTAAAATCTGCTTAAAATCTGCTTAAAATTGCATAAAATCACCTTTTAAGTAGTTTTAAGTACATTAAGCAAAGTTTAAGATAATTGTGTCATTTAAGCACAACTAAGCGAAGTTAAGTGATGCCCATTTTTTAAGCAAAGTGGTCACGTGATTTTTGACCAACTGCTTACCAATCATATCTATGTACTTAATTGCACTTAAGACATCTCAGTGACTGCTTACAGCACTTACCAGTTGTATCCATTTGCTTGATTATCAGGTGTTGCCTAATTATTACTTAAAATCACTTAAAACAATTGGTTCACTGCTTACTAGTTATTGTGTTTGCTTAATTGTTACTTAAAAATGTGGTTGACTGCTTACAGTGCTTACCAGTCACTTAACTACCACAATTTACTTAAAGTCTGAAAAATATTGCCAAGTCATGAAATTTTTGCTAAGTCAAAATTTCGCTAAGTCGTTCCAGTGGTGTGCACCAATCACGTGATGATGTTGATTTTCGTGCCTCTTCTTTTTTTCTTGTGCATCTGTGCCTCCCTCTCCCTCTGTCGCCTTCACCGCTCCCCGTCTGGTGCCGCCACGTGTCCCTACGTTACCGCCGCCTTCTTGCCACCGCAACTGTATCGCCTTCTGCGTGCGTTGTCAAAATGCTCTGCCCCAACGCGTCTCATGCTGCCTCCTCCGCTTCTCCTCCGCCTCTGCCTCCGCTGCGTCCTCCTGCACCTGCGCCGCCTCCACCGCTTTTGCCGCCTCCACATTGCGCGCCTCCTGGACTCACTAGCCAGTCCACAGCGTCATGCTTCCTGCGCTGACGCCTTCTTCACCTCCCCCCCCGGTACGTTGTCACGCTGCTTGCTTCACCCCAACGCGTCCTGATTTTGTTTTTTCGCCTTCGCCTCCGCTGCCTCCTCCTGTGCCACTGCCTGCACCGCCTGCACCTCCTCCTCCTGGGCCTCCTGGGCTACTTCCGTCTCCTCCGCTGCGGCCTCTGCACCTCCTGCGTTTCCCGCGCCTCCTGGGCCTCCCGCATCTCCTGCGCTTCCTGCGCCCGTCGCCCCTTCCCTTCCGCAGAGTCGCTCAACGGCGTGCGCTCTTCGGCGCCCACGTTGGGCGATTTTGCCGCTGCTCAGTTTGGCAACGGTCGTGAGCCTTATCCTGCATGGGGAGCTGAGCGTACCATCCCGCTTTCAAAAGAGGAGATAGAAGACATTTTCCTCGACCTCCAGCAGAAATTCGGCTTTCAACGAGATTCTATGCGGAACATGGTTCGTTTCCAACTCTACTTGCCAACCACCTGCCGGTGTCTATTCCTAATGGGTTTCTTTCTTCTAGTTTGACTTTACTATGCACCTCCTTGACAGCCGCGCCTCCCGGATGTCTCCCAATCAGGCACTTCTAACCCATGCTGACTATATCGGTGGTCAGCACGCAAACTATTGCAAGTGGTATTTTGCTGCACAGCTTGACCTCGACGATGCCGTTGGCCATACCCAAAATCCGGGTCTCCAGCGCCTTCGCTCGAAGCATGGCGGCGGCCACAGCCACTCCGAGAAGTCTCTCACAAGCGCCCTTGAATGCTGGCGTCAGGCGATGAATAACATGTCCCAGCATGACCGCATGCGCCAGATAGCCCTTTATCTCCTTTGCTGGGGAGAGGCTGCTCAAGTTCGATTCATCCCTGAATGCCTCTGCTTCATCCTCAAATGTGCGGATGATTACTATCGCTCTCCCGAGTGCCAGAGTCGCATCGACCCCGTACCTGAAGGCCTATACCTTCGCGCCGTTATCAAGCCTCTGTACCGCTTCATCCGTGATCAGGGCTATGAGGCCGTGGACGGCAAGTTTGTCCAGCGAGAATGTGACCACCATCGCATCATTGGTTACGACGACATCAACCAGTTCTGGTATCTGGAGGGCATCGCCCGTATCGTACTCATGGACAAGGTGCCTTACCTTTCTTTTCCACTTGAATTAATATCAACTCATATCGATCCCCCCCTTTTTTTTTCTGACTTGTCTCGTGGATGTTCCTCCCGCGCAATGCTTCATGCTTCTCGATCACATTGACTGGAATTGTGCGTTTTTCAAAACGTATTACGAGAAGCGCTCCTTTGGACATCTACTCGGCATTTGCAGTGTCGACACCTCTTTCTCTCAACAAAGGTGAGTTCTATTGCTTATCTCCCACTCAGGCAGGGCTCACAGTGGTCATTTTCAGCTTGTACTTCTTTGCGCTCTTGTCGCGCTGCTGTTTGTTGTCCATCTCCTCTGCGCTATGGTGTGGGCTGCATGGCCCACTGCTGTCCTCATCATGTGTGTCTTGGAGGGCGTCCTCTCGTGCTTCCTCCTGCGCTTCACGCGCCTCTCGCATTTCCCGCGCCTCTCGTGTTTCCCACACTTTTTGCGCGTCTTGCGTTTCTTGCACTTTTCGTGCTGCGTTTCTCACGTTTTTCGCCCGTCTCTTGTTTCCTGCGCTTTTTGTGCGTCTTGCGTTTCTCTTTTTTGTGTCTCATTTCCTGCGTTTTTTGTGTCTCCTTTGCTTTCACTACCAATTGTCCTTAAGTCTAGTTATTGATGTCGTAGTGTAATCTCAATATATTTTGCTTAAAATCCTCTTAAAAGTGCTTAAGTCTACTTAAACATGCCTGAAACTTGCTCAAATGTTGAAATTGACCAGATTTTAAGTAAAAAAAAGTGAAAATAAGTGAAAATAAGTGAAAATAAGCTATTTTCTGAAGGCCGACTTGTCTTAAAATGACTTAAAGTGCTTAAAGTGCTTAAGGTGCTTAAAATATCTAGGAGTACTTAAAATAACTTTTTAAGTGACTTTAAGTAGAAATAAGCTGCTGGGACATTTTGCTGATGCAAGAACCATCACGTTGTAGGGAACCTCTGTGCCATACCAATGCATGGCAGGGAAGCCGGTCACATTTGAAAGGGCCTTGTAGACAGCATGCTTGTTACTGAGACGGGAGTTTCGTGCTTTGACAGGCTCAAGTTTTAGTGCAACATCCAGCCTAGTTTTGATGTCCCGTCCTAAGTATACATTTCCTAGGGGATTGAGCAAAATCGAAAGGTGAGACGGAAATAGAACAACTTACCATGGGTTCCAGAGCCCAGTAACTTGCCCAGCCTATATCATCCACGTACGCGAACTACACTAGGCTGAAGGATGCTGCTGAGTTTGCCTGAATCTGACATGGGGTATGATATACACGAATTGTGTTGGGTGATATACACGAGTTGTGTTGGATTATATACACGAGTTGTGTTGGGTTGATGTTGACCTTCATGAAGTTAGAACTCCGAGCTCCGACTCTCCGCAAGTGGATCGCACATGCCATTTTGCAGAGGGGGGATCAGACAATGTTTCAGGCGCATGATGTATGAAAGTCCAATATCTGGGTGGTATCACATTAAACTAGCAGTAAAGGTCCTTATCCCTAAGTGTCGTAGACTCAGTCTAAATTCATAGCATCACCAAGTAGTGCATCCCTCGCGGTTTCGACATCCCTGCCCAACAAAGCATCGAGCATAATCCGAGTCTCTGGTTCTTGCTTGCTCTCTCCCATCATTTCACTCTCCGCCGTCTTCCAACCAACCATGAAGTCGAGACGCTGCTTCTTTAGCAGGAATTTTAGCATCTGCAACGCCTCCATGAGGGCTGGGGTGATCCGGTTTCGCTTCTTGGTATCAGTCTCCCCAGCTGACGAAAAAACTCGTTCGCTTGGAACAGAAGATGCTTGAATGGGGAGGTAGTCCATGGCCATAGCAAAGAGGGTAGGGAATTCAGACTTGTGGGCCTTAGCGGTAGCATGAGTCGTAGATTTGAAAATGAAGCAAATTCATTTACGTACCTCCCAGAATGTCAGGATGTTGGTGTTTTCCGTGGTCAAGGAACTCGAAATGTACTTTGTGAATTCATCTTCGACGCTCCACGTCGATGCTGGGCCATCAGATCTGGGATGTATGGGATGATCGTCGAGTTGGAAGCGCATCGACGTCATCGCGTACGATGGAAGCTTGGGGGGGGGTTGGACAGATTCCACAATTGACGGCTTCTTTGCACGATACTCGCGCATCTATAACAAATAGTGAATGTCAGAATGCAGCTACAGCCTGCAGGTAAATATTACCAGATCGAATGTGACTTTTCTAGCCAGATCTATATATTTTTTCTCCCATTCGCACTGGATCCATGAGAAGCGTGAGGCAGGATCGAGAACTATGAAGCGGCGAAGCCAATTTATATCGTGATTCAGTAACTGTCCCGACCCCAGCAAATCGGGGAACCTACCCAAGGCGACAATGTACGCATCAGTGTCGTCCATCCGTTTGTAATATTTCTGCGCCCAGAGCAAACCAATATCTGTCCAGCATTTTACTTGTGGGTATCTAGCACCCAGTTTTTCCCATTTAGTCATGAGAAGTTCGAAACTGGCGATGGCACCACACAAGACTGGCGTCGATTCAGATGACATAGTTTGCAAAACCACATGCACAGCCTCATGGATTGTAAGGTTGACCAATGTGACGTGCAAAGAGTATTTGGGGATGTACCTCTAGAACAACTTCTATGCTCTCTAGGTGGTCCCACTCGGTATCGCTTAGCTTCATAGATGCGATCGACGGATTCTGCGCAAAGTACGAATCTACAGCCTAAATACCTAGGGTCAGTGCTGACAGTTCGTTCGAAGCTCGAACACGTGTACTCACCTTCTTCAGGAAACAAAAACGCCGGATCATCAGGTAGACAGAATCCCATCGAGTCTTGACATGCAGCTTGAGTTCTATGTTGAGACGGGCCGGTAGCGCGGGAACATTCCCGGGCAGTACGGACAGTGTCACGGACCGGATCTAACCGGTCCAAGTGTACAATGTAGACACTTGTAGATAATTGATTAAATACATTCTTTTACCATTGTGCACGCTCCCTAATTCTCTCAGAAGGACAATCGCATTATTGTCTTAATTGTAAATTTATTGTTTGTGGCCTTAGGCCAATGCACGCTCCTTCTATGTACTTAAAGAAGCTTTCCCAGCTGTTATCACTTCAGTCTCTTACACATCGACTGAACACTATCTAATCTAGCGTTATCTAATCTACCTCAGCCGCTGCGTTTCATCATTCTAGTGGCCGTCTATTCTTTGACTTGGGAGAATTCAGCTTGGGATGATCTTTTAGTAACTCGGGGTCATCGTCCATGTATTGCTTGACAATACGCGCAAACGATTCCTTTCTGGAGTATGATGAGCGTATGTAGCGGACAAAATCTGCAACACATTTGATAGGACCGTCCTGCAGAGGGTCAAACTCATCGCCTTGAGGACTTGCGGCGATGATGTGGCCAGTGCAGATGTTGACAATGTGTGGGAAACACCTGATGCGATGATTGCGATGATTGAATGCAACCTCACGCTTGTCACGTAGTAATTCTTGCAGCTCTTCCATGGCGACCGCATTATTTGCGGCGTTGTCAAGAGTGAAATGACCGATCTAATTGTTTAAGTAAAGCTCTTGGTTTAATACACGGTCACATACCTTGAGCAGGTCAATCTTAGCACGATCGATAAGATATAGGATGGTATCAGCAATATTTTTACCCGTATGTGCATCAGTAAGGGGGTGAAAGCCGATTAGAGCAGCTTTCAAAACAAGAATATTGTTCTCCCGAGAAATCCAGTGCGATGTTAGAGCAAGATATGGCATCAAGTTTGCACTTGACCAGATATCCACGGTGAAACTTATCCAACCGCACGACCTCTATTTGGAGTAATGGGTCAGTGCTCCTGTCATCAAAGGAAATGACCAACAGCGAGTTCATCACACAAATCCTTGAACCTATTTGCCCATTCAACAGTAATTTGTTCACGTACTTTGTCGCGATGTGGGAAGATGTCAAGTGCAGGTCGCAGGACATAGCAGATATTACGAAATTCAAGGCAATCGACTACGCGAAATGACTAGGTTTGAGATATAAGCTACTAACGGAAGTGAGACAGGACAACGCTCCGAGTAACCTGGTCATCTGCAACGATCCAGCGAATAAGGAATTGGACAAATACGTCTGGAGTATAGGCTGGAAGCTGGCGCCCATGTGAGACGTTCTGGACGTCAAGCTTGTCCTGTTGCTCGAGAAACTTGGGGGTAGGCCAATTGTACTTCTCGTGAGCTTCCCAATACCTTTCCCTATGTATATTGTCCAGGTGTTTCCGAGGGTTAGTATTACCCATATTCGGGCCATAAGAAGCTGCCTTTTCTTCACTAAGGCCATCCAGCCTGTTCAAGTTGTTCTGTCAAATCACACCAATGACAAAGGACGCGTTACTTACAAACAAGCATTGCATCGTCTCATCGTCTCACCTTCATCGTTAACATATTCATTGAAAAAGAATACCATATCAGAACTCGAAAGCTCAGGGTTGGTGTCGACAGTGTCCATGCAAAGTGTGTTAGATTGTGTGTGAAGTCCGTTTGAACGATCAAGTGTTGGTTAAGCTGGGGGACCGTCTGACTTGCTATCGCTATCGTCGTCAGGTAACTGAAATTCTTCATGATCGTCATCTGCAACAGGCTTAGTACTCGCAATTGTCAGAGCTACTAGAACCCTCAATGTAGGAGCGTAAGAAACTCACCATTACACGTACACGAGGACGCCGGCTCTTGCAAGTAGACTTGGATGGATGAGTGGCTTGGGGCACAGCAGGCTCACGCTCACGTAAGCCTTCCTCAGGGGCATTATCGACAACTTGGGTCTTCGTAGCGGTAGACTGGATGATGATGCTGAGGGCTCGGAGCTAGAACCTTCGGTGTATGGGTGGTACACACACGTACACGAGAATGAACACGCCGACCCTTTCCAGCTGATGGACGAGAGGGTATTTGAACTGCAGGAGATGGACCTTCCGGTGGGTCTGAGGGGATATCATTGATGACTTTGGCCTTCGAGGCCCTGAGGACACGGGGAGGCATGAGGTGTTTGAGGTGAGGAGAGGAAGAAATGCAGTCGAAGGCTGAGCACTGAGGCGCTGAGGTTGTTGTACGTTGAACCTTCAGGCAGCACGCAGTCATTTACAAAAGGATACAAATAGAGTTCAACATTTAGTACGGGTGTAGACGTAAAGCCCGAGCCCGAGCTATTCGGACGTTGTACACTACTACTGTACCCTGAAGCGTAAGATAGGAACATGGCATACAACGTGGTCGCACAGCTGGACCAAGACGTAAGAGAACACATACAAATGATGAAATCCGAGTCATCTCGATCTAAACACCCAATCTGAGGTTGGCACGCTTCCGCGATGACGGTTGTCCACCGGTGTTATCAGATTCACCTTGCGGAGCAGCCTCCCGACATCTCTTGGAACTCGAAAGTAAACTAGACTGCTCTGCACGTGAGAGCATAACATTCTGCTTTGTAGCTTGGTCCTCGGACGGCCAACCCAGGTAATTTATGAAATACTTGAAACAGCCGATGGCGTAGTCGTGGTTTTTGAGGAGCTTCATGCCTAGTGATTTAGTCTGGTACACATTGAGACGTCTCTCATAGTCGATGGGACGTTCACCGGCACGACTCGCCGGCTTTGTCCAATAACGGCAAGAAAGCAGAGACCTCAGGTCGAACAACAGATCGGTGAGAGGTGTGTTCTCGACAAAATTGGGTAAGTCGTCATCACATTTGGAGCGCATCAAGTGGAACTTGGCGGATCCTCCGGAATTTCCAAAAATGGGTGAATTGAATAAATTGTTAAGCTCGTATGATCGTTTCTCTTCACTCCAGTCGGATTTGACGTAGTTGAGAGCCATCCATAGCAGGACAAAGAAAGTGGACTCGATGTCATGGATAAACGTTTGAAATGTTCTCGTGGGTTTCTCGACAAGGTCCGCTGCCATAAACCGCCATGTACCCTGCCAACTATCATCAAGAAAGAAAGATTAGGAAATTGTGGTAACATACTGTACGGGTGAAGTGGCGAGCACCTCCTGGCAATTGATTGTTCAAATCAACTTTTTTGCAGAGGTCCCAGTCAATGAGAAGTCCACTTTCGGGCTCGTCCTTAGTCAATAGTATATTATTAGAGCTGATGTCACGATGAAGGATGCCACATCTCCAATAAGCGGCATTATGAGCTAGAAAATGATCGGTTGGCAGTTACAACAGGTAGAGAGGGTCACGCACCTTTCAAAGCTGCGAGAATGGCGATTGTCAAGCCTTTACTGCTTCTGAAGGTTTCCAACGGTCTACCGATATCATCCAAGATTACTCGATGATGAGTATGACGAGTGAATGTGTTTTCAACTTGAGAATTAGACCGCGGTACCCACGTCACATTGACATATTGGTGGGTGTGCGTGGTATGACCTTCAACATCGCCGAAGGCTGAGCAGTGAGGGATATTGGGTATTTTCGCATTATTCAGTTCTACGTAGATATCACCTTCCTTCGACATTCCCTCAAGGTCGACCCTCCATGAATCCTTGAAGAGGATGACACGTGCAGATTCGATGTTGTAAGCGATTGAGATGCGGGTCGCATGACCAAAAGGCATGCGAGGCTGGGCTACGGGCGGTGTGATAACGTAGGAGCCAAGGCCTTGCTCCCCTACTCGAGGGACGGTGATGACAAGGAGCTGCTTATCCTTGAAACCTTCGTCAGCAAGGCAAGCTTTCTCAGCCTCGTGTGATGAGGCTT
>QLPA01000177.1:0-12163 GCA_003313945.1 Lactifluus pinguis
AGATATTATCAGTTAGTCACCTGCCCGCTCAAAGATACATATATAAACGCTGGCGCCACATCGGCCGGCCGCAGAAGCCGTAAATCTGTTGGGCTTAGAGTTCACTTGCAGCGACTCCTCCACCATCGTCTTTTTTCCATCTTACTGTGGGGGCTTTTGACTCCTGACCTGACCCATGCAACAGACGGTGAGAGTCCATTCCGTTTCCTTCTTGATTCCCTTCAGCATACGTTTATACACCATTGTTATCATAATAATTAGGGTACGTCGGACGCTGTGGTAGACCGCCGTGCCCCAGCATTTTGAGCTGTCAGTACACCCATCGAAACGGTTTTCAATGAGTGTTCTGTCAGCTCAATAATGCTCAACGCTGAAGCATGAGTGCATCAGCCATGGCATCCCATCAGCGTCACTCCCGGGCGTACGTTTGGGCTGGCATCTTTTCCAACAATTATGACTTTTCGTTAGCAAGTAGTATTGTAAGTCTTGGCAGCGATAACATCGCCTCCGCTCATTTCTTATTGAAGTAACTCGCGATTCCTCCTTTCTGCACACTCGGCTTCGACGGTTTGCGCTTTAACGTTGACGCACTACTTTTCACGGGCCCCTTCACGATCTTCTCATCCGTTTCGTCTTCGTCCTTCACCACTGCCGGCGCAACAACCTTCTTCTCTTTCCCCTTCCCCTTCCCCTTTGCAGGTTTCTCGAAGACCGGCGGTGACGCCTCTTCGTCCACAGATTCATACGACGAGTAATCTTCCGTCACTGCATTATTGATCCGCGCACCGCGCGTATAAATAACTCGAATATTATTTTGTATACAAGAAGCATTTGGGACGCACCAAAGTAGCCCTTGTCGTCCGTAGTCATGCGCGATTTGACCACCCGTTTCTTCTTGAGCCCGTTGCGACCCACGGGCACCACTTTCTTCGGCTTCCTCGTACGGGATCGCGTAGGTGCCGCGGGTTCTCGTTCGCGTTCTTCCATGTCTACATCGCTGACAGGCGGCGAAGTGGCCGACTCTGAGAGCGTGGCCGCACGAGAGATCTTTGTGACGTGATCTAAGTAGGTGGGCAGGAAGGAGCGAATGAACGTCAGCTTTTCTTTGTAGACGAAAACTTGGTACCATCGTCAATATCCATCATCGCCCGCACCTCCTTCTCTGCATCTGGATCCGGGGGGGCCGCCTTTGCCTTTGCCTTGTATGCTGCCTTGGCGCGTGGCGGCTTCGGTGCATCCACTTCCTCTTCGTCGTCCGAGATAACAACACCTTTCTTGACGCGCGCCCGCGCAGCACTTTGAGATTCAGATCGTTTAGGTGGCGGTATTGAAGGTGATCCTGCAGTCTCATCCTCTGAATCTGAAAGTTTCAGCGTAGGCTTCCTTTCTACGGTCGGCTGGAAATCCCATATGTCAGTAGCGCGCCGAGACCTCGCAACGAAAAGAATAACTAGCCTTGTCCTTCGACTTCGAAGGCTTGGGTTCTTGCTTAGGAGCTGCCTTAGTTGACAACGAAGGTTCCGCCGGTTCGACCTTGGGCGCAGCAGGCTTTGCTTTGCTGAAGTCGAGCTTCCCAGACGGCTTCGGTTTCGAAGGCTCTTCCTTAGCGTCAAGTCTGACGTCCCGAGGCTCGGATTTGACAACGGGCTTAGAGTCGTTGGGTAAAGACGCTGCCTTTGAGAGGCCAGGGAGTTTATTTTTGGAAGTCGATGCGACAGCGGACTTTAAGTCCGCATGAGACCGCGCCTGCTGGATATTTTTTCGTTTCTGCGGGGAGAACACGGTGCATTTAGAAAAACAAAGCCGTGAGAGGCGTGGTTTGCGTAACTTACTGTGATGTGGGGACCGGTGACTCGTCCTAACGCAACAGTGAAACCTGTACCGATATCCTTTTTCGCTTCCCGAAGACTCTTCGCGGGTTCACACAACAGGGCTGGTTCCTGGGCGAAGGGATTGGGCAGGGGCGAGGGGAAAGACGACGAAAGGTACTTACGCGAATGTGTGATGGGGAAAGACTATAGATGTGAATGAAATGAATGCGCGCGTATTGTTCTTTTGAGCCTAAAAGGAAAAATGTCAGTAGCACTTGATTGCAGAGTCAACAAGGGAACCGCACTCTCGAGGCCATATTCACCGACTAGGGTGATCTTCGTCTCTGGGACATCTTCCGAACCATCATCATTATCCATCGTTTCTTCATCCACGGCCATTTCGTCCTTATCTCGAACGCTATCGAGGTATGACACGCGTGGTTCTCCACTGATGACATACGTCGCGTAGGCGGCTTCTAGAGAACCTGCGTGCTCAGAGTGGTAGAACGCAAGCTCGCTGAAACAAAAGAAGGTCAATTTTGAGAACCAGGCCTGGAGGGGGGCAAAGGAAAAGGGATGTGAAGCGCACTTTTTGGCTTCATTCACGTGAATGCCGAGTGCATAGCTTAGAGAACGATACGTTACCTAAAGGGAAAAAAAAGGGGGGATGAGTCGGTGTGAGCAGCAGTAGCAGCGGCAGCAACTCCGCACGCAGAAATGGTCACGCACAATGTTCTTCCCAACCACAAGCTCCTCTGTAAGATAATCCAAGACGCGATCCGATGACATCTCCGAGCCCGTCAACTTTGTTTTCAAAAAGGTGTAACGGTTACAGTTGGCACCAGCGGCGACTCTCCGTGTTTCAGAGCCAAACGTTATCCTGTCAGAATGTGAATACACTTGCTTTTTGGGCGCGTCTCGACGCGCCACGCGCGGACCCAGGTACAACAAGAGCGCTCCGTGCTCCGTGCTCCGTGCTCCGTAACGTTCCCACGGTGTTGTGACCTTTTTGGCTAGTTGTGCATTCGTGAGCGCAGTGAGATGGACCCCATCTTCATAACACTATCCTATTCAGAACACATCTCAGGATGGAAGACACAATACAAGATCCTAAGATGATGTTGTCCATATCTTACAAGGGATACCAAACGGGTACGGCTTTAAATTTTTAGTCACACTTCTATATTAGGTGTTCCGCGTAGCCGGGTGCCAGTGGCAACGTGAAACAAGCAGAATTAACATGAGATAGTTACGCTCGAAGAGTGGTACTGTACAACATGGTATCAAAGTGTATCATACCGTGATGGAGCGATCGCACTACCCCCCGCTTCGTGTCTCATTCCTCGAGTAAGCATCAGGAGGAGGCCCTCGATGCGTGCCTGGCGTTCTTGGAGCTCACGCATCTCCTCCTTCAGCTTCGACACAGGCAACTCGCGCACATCCTCGAGTAACTCTTGTACGCGCCGCACGCCTTCCTCGACCTTATCTAGCTTTTGGGTGTCCACAGGGCTCAGCCCAGCACCGAGAGCCTCGGCCTCCGACCGTCTGGTGCTGAACAGACGTGCCAGGGGACTGAGCGGGCCAGAACTCTGCGCCTCTGCAGTTACCCGCAATGACTCCACGAGTGACGGACGAAGGCTAAGCTTGCGTGTTCGCGGAGAGCCACCCGATTGTCCTGGGCGCGAGCGTGGAAAGCTTGACGAGCGGCGATCGGCGCGTGTAGGTCTGTCTGGGGTATGTAGTTCGGGGATCCGAAGTGGGCCCGGTGGCGGCGTATGTGTGCCTGCCCTTCCACTCTCACGACTGGTCCAACTGTGCAACCCGACACGGTCCTCTTCCCTGTCCGCGAAAAGCACTTCATCTTCTTCGGCAAGGTCAGGTTCCACATCAAATATAGCCTCATAAAGATCGTGCAAGTTTGATCCCATGAGTGCATCGAAAAATGGTAACGATCTGAAAGGGCGCGGAAGCACGCCATAAATAGACTGTGCTACAAGCTGGACAGATTCGCGGATAGACGAATGCGTGAGGACATAGCGTTCATAAAGAGATATCGTCAAGAGGATGGGAATTGACTGGGGGCCGGTCAGGGACTAGCAAGAACACATAGAAGATAGAAGCATACCGTCACTCGGATAAGGAAGACGTTCGCAGAGTGCAAGCGCCGCGGTGACAAGACCCAACTAGCAGGCCATAGGATTACGAGAGCCAGAAGGTTAAAAGGGGGTTGGTAACTGATCAGCGCGCCCGACTTCATGCTGTAATTACTGCGTCAACGATGTCAACCCAGGTTATTCGAAACCACCACTTACCCTTCCAGTGTTGAGATTGTGAACTGAAAGAGATGCTATACGAGCAATTAGTCCGAGAAAACGTCCACAATAGAAACGATTGAACCTCTTGGTTAGCATTCTATGGTGTGAGAAAGTTGAATGTTGGCCCTAAGAAGAACAGATTAAACGTACTGTATCAATCCTGGCGAAGGTGTTTGACAGTATCGAAATGAGAACTGTGGTCTGCTTGAGAACGACGGTACGACACCATCATGAACTGTCTTACTGGTAAGAAGGAGCGTGTTGCTCAAGGCGGAGAATCCAACCATCAGTATGGGCCCGAAGACTGCAACCAGGTAAAGACAACCAGCCTATTGACTTGATTGCAAACCTACATGGATGGAAGGATGATGCCTGGCCAAACGACAAGCTTGTATTCCCAAACCAGATTTGCACCATGAGCCAAGCTATAGACTTGACAGACCACCTCTTCGAGTCGGAAGCGAGAGTCCAGAGGGTAAACAGCAAGCCAGAGAAACAGATGGACGCAATGAACATAAAAAATCCAAATTCAACTGTCATTGCACGAAGTGCGCTTGACATATGGACATCGTCAGCATGTGAAGGCCGAACAAACGCCAAAGACGTACAGTATGACAACGTTGTTGGAAACCAAGAAGAAGGCAAGTCTGGGTGATAGTTGAAAGTCTAGATGAGGACGAGAAGGGATTCTATCGAACCTTGGGAAGAGGATGCAAGCTCCGCAGGCGAGAATATCAAAACCCAAATCAGAGGCAGACGCTATTACGGACCACGATAAGCTAAAATGACAGAGTTGGGTATAAGGGAGAACTCACGATCCCCAGATAAGAGACCCTTTACTCGAAGGACGAGATAGAGGGCTGTGACCACGATAAAGGCAGTGTCAAAGACATTCCACATCTGGACGAACATTGTTAAATCGATCGACTCTAAAATTGGGATTCGTGGCCTACGTTGGCAATGTAAACTAGGCACATAATTAACGGTGGCATGGCATGGCATTGTGACTCGTGCACTTACTGCCCCACCCATGCTCTATGGATGTCGTGTACTCCTCTAGGGCGAAAGCAGCAGCAAAAACGATGAAGAGGATTTCGTAATTGTGCAATGCGTGGAGATCCTTGTCTGAAAATGGATTAGTCAAAGTAGTTGGATGAAAGGGAGTAAGATACTTGCGGGAAAGGCACAGTATGAACGTAACAAACAAGCAAGCAAAATTCAAAAATTCGAGGATTGCACCATAACGCGGGACACGTAACCTTGAAATGATCAATCTCAATCACGACTCAGCGAGTATGTCAAGTAGTGGGCCAGACCGATAATGATTGAGCCAAGGAGCATTCCGACTATCATAGATTTCAATGGTACGGGGCTTGTAGTTGTCTGCAACGATGGTCCGGTGGGCAGATGTCGAATAAATGACTCGACCAGAGTAGATATCGTTCACGACCGACTGAACTATCGGACAGGCGACAAACCTTTTGGCGCTTGAGGAGATTGCCATCTTTGTATGGAACGTCAAGGGTTCGGAGCCATGACGTTATACAGGGGAGGCGTGACTGACCTCCAAAGCCGACTGAATGTCATTCACGCCTTGGTCCTGCTTGTTACCAATGATAGCCCTAACATCGTCGATGACCTCGTCCGAGGCACCAGCAAGGGGACTCCAGCTGGTGGTGAGTACAGAGACCAATTCAATCTGATTGCTCGCGAAATGATGGACGAGCTTCATGGCTAGAATCTCGCAAAAAATCGCGCGTGAGAAACTCAGTGCAGAGAATGCAAGGTCTTGTTCCGCGATAGCGATGAAATGTGACCGAACAACGAGGCAGACATATACAATGGCAGGATTTCTGATACGGGCATATTTGAAAACAAGTGGTCGAACAACAGCGAAGTTGACATCAGATGCGGTTAGTTGACTAAGAAGGCGATGAGCGGTGTTGTTCAGAAAGGGAGGGCGCAGAGACTAACTCCCAGGTGAGTGCCGTGTCTGGGGGGAGTGACCTTGTTAGGCACAAGACGGGCGTCATAGAAATGGAGACGCACCTATACTCTTCTACAGTACCATGCCAGGGAAGGGAAGACACAAGAAGTTAGAGTTAGAGGTACAAAGTGAGCTTATTGTGTTTTGACGACGTACGATAACATCACGTTGCAAATGAATAACAAAAGGAAAAACTTTGATAGAGTCGACGGTGAGAGGAAGAGCAGAGAGGAGTGGAACGTGTGAATCGTCTGTATCCATTTGTTATGCATATACGGGGATCCTTTGTAGTCGACGACTTGAAACAACAAGGGGCTTGGCTTAAGCAAGCAAGCAATGTGTAACCAGGTTGGGTGGCATGTTTACCAATTTTGGATTATCGAGATAAAATCAGTAAATTTTTGGTTTGACCATAAGCCAAGAAGAGGTGGAGAGGGAGAGCATGTGCATGTCGATCTTATTGTTTTGCAACACAAATAACTTGTGGGCGTCTCCTTCTCATATTTCCTTTTCTTATTGTCTCACCACAGTCTCACGCCCATGCACCGCTCCGCCGCCATTTCCTCGGCTGGATTGCCTTGTCGAGAATTAACCGCCCATCCCCTGTCGTACTGTCCCTTGTTTCGTATAAATCTCTCCATGGCTCATCAAATTCAGTACATCATTCCCCCCCTCCTCCTGACTCATGGGCTGCGCACCCTCCCACCCCGTCGATCTTGCCACTGAGGTTAACCTCTTCCACTTTGACCTCCACAGGGTAGTGGGCAAAGGTGCTTTCGGCAAGGTTCGTCGTCCATCTTATCTATTTGTTTCTCTCACCGAATCCGGTTTGTATCTAGGTCCGCGTCGTCGAACACAAGAGGAGCAAGAAGCTTTATGCGCTCAAGTACATCGACAAGCAACGGTGCATCAAACAAAAGTCCGTTGCTAATGTCATTCAGGAAAGACGATTACTCGAAGAGGTGCGATACAGTTTTGGCATGCCTTCTGACATTGTTTCACCCTTTTGAAACGCAGACCGATCATCCCTTCCTGGTCAACCTACGCTATGCATTCCAAGATGACGGCAATTGTTTTTTCGTCCTTGATCTCATGCTCGGTGGTGATCTTCGATGTAAGTCCTAGTAATTGGTTTGATTGTTATCCGCCAAATAATATTGGGTAGACCACCTCCATACTTCGGGCCACTTTCCGGAACATGTCATTCGCTTTTGGATGGCGGAGCTGGCCTCCGGTCTTGCCTATCTCCATAGCAAAGGCATCATGCATCGGTACGTCTCATGTTTTGTTTTTTTCCCGTGCCTATACGGCGTCTAACATTCCATATAGTGATATCAAACCCGACAACATACTCCTGGATGCCAAAGGACACGCCGCTCTCACCGACTTGAATATTGCTATGCATTATTCTCGGTCCCGTCTACATACCTCTGTTGCAGGCTCCATGCCTTATATGGCCCCGGAAGTAGTTGATCCCCGGCGGCCAGGCTACTCTTGGCAGGTTGACTGGTGGAGTTTAGGCGTCTGTGCCTTTGAACTACTCTGGAACAAGCGCCCCTTTGATGGCAACTCTGCGGATTCAATGCGGGACAGTATTATGACACACCCCATCAGAAAGCCCTCGCAACGCTTTGGGCCAGTCAGCGGCGAGTGTATTTCCGCAATTTTTGGGGTAAGTCCTGACCGGACTGGACATTATAAGCCGTCTAATGACGTTTTGTCCTACTTCAGCTTCTCGACCGTGATCCCAGGAGACGTTTGGCTTGCCGAACCGGCATCTCGAGCATCGACGAGATCAAGTATCACCCTTTTTTCTCACAACTTGATTGGCAGAGGCTAGAGGCAAAGCAGCTCGAACCACCGTTCGTGCCTAGCGTGAGTCCCGCCTTGTTGCTTCATCCCTCACCAGTTTATTGATTCGAGACAGCAGGACCGCTCCAACTTTGACGTTTCTCATGAGCTGGATGAGTTTATGCTCGCTGAAAAGCCCTTGACACATCACAAGCGCAAAGCAAATCCGGAGAAGATGAAGCCGGAAATGCGACAACTGGAGGATAACTTCAAGGTGTACGACTTTGAAAGGACCATTCGGCAGTCCTACTATCCCCTCAACGAGCAAATCGTGACTAGGCACTCTCACGACGGACAGTCAAGACCGGTGCTTGCTTCGCAGATAAATTCATCCATGCAAACGAGCACACTTAACAATTCTTCGCGCTCGTCAAGCCCCTATGGCCCGACCGAGCATTCCCATTCCCATTCACACCGGCGCTCGCATTCGCGTTCACACTCTATCTCCCCACGAACTTCCCGGTAACCAACTGCCTAGTTGACGACAATTTCACGAGACTTGACATGTGTAACATGCTTTGCCCATCGCTTCATTTTCAAACTCGGATTGGGGAAGGTTTTGTACTCCTTCTATTCTTCGCGCTTCATCAGTGCCCTCCTTGTATTCTGTACCAGTTCCAATCTTGGTCATGAGATCGTGCATTGCTTCCGATCTGGCATTACATTGTATTCGCCTTTGTGTTTACCACTCCATAACCTATTGCTTCTTGTCTTTTTGTCCTGGACAATACCCGTAGCATCATAGTATTTTTTTCGGCTTTCCTTCCTCGAGACAGTCGTAGTTTTACCTTACATTTTGCAACCTAATCGCATGCTTCCATACTTTGACTAAAAACCGGTGCGCGCGGGGCTTGCGCAATTAATCCTATTGAACTCTCAGTAACGGTGCATCTACGAATCGCGCCGGGTTCATGAACGGCTTATACACACGGATTCCTCTCTAGGAACTCCGCATTAAGAAAGATTAAAGCGCTGATTGATGACCCGGGTACTCTTCGTTTTTGATATTGATCCCCATTTCTACCGGGGTGGAGGCACGGTGGCGACAAGAGTGGCGAGTTTTGGTCACTTGGTGCCACAGCGGCCCGTCATGAGGTCGGCGTGGCGCTGGCGGCTAGCAGTTTACTACTAGACTACTACAGCAGCTACTAGACTAGTAAATTTACGGTCATCCAGTTCAAAGCCGTAATAATGGCCAGCGTCATATCGCTACAGCAAATTCCTACCCTCCGTGAACTTTACCGACGTGGAGTTATAGCGGCGGCGCGCACCACTACTACTAGCGATGCCACCACTGCCAGTGTCAGCCTGCCAGTGAGTGCCGCTACTACTAGTGCCCAATCAGCCAATGGCGGCGACGGAGAAGTTCGTCTCTCGATTTCCAACTCGCTTCTGGATCGCGTTTCCGTTTAGTGAGTGGTACTGAAATTTTTTGATTAATTACCGATGGGAAAACTGAAGATGCCTGGGGGGGGATGCTGGACATTGTAAATGCAGCCGAGGCGACATCACACACATGCAGGTTGATGCTATCGTCAACGCTGCTAATCACCGACTCTTAGGTGCGCATTTACACCCCCCCCCTCCTTGTTTAAGGGCGGGACCTGTAAGTCGGAATGATACCGATCCGAGGATTTTGTACATATAGGTGGCGGTGGAGGTGCTCATCTCCTCCCGTTCGACGATCTAATACAATTTTGACAAATCGACCGAGCAGTGGACGGTGCGATACACAGAGCCGCTGGTCCGGACCTTCTCAAAGAGTGTGCGTACTAATGGATATGTGTTGAAAGATTTCGCCACCACCCTCATTTCTGTATTGTAATGATAGGCCGCACCTTGGGCGGTTGCCCGGTTGGCGAGGCACGCCTTACAGCTGGTTACAATCTTCCAGCGTGAGTTTTCATCTCTATGCAGGGAAAGATGGATAGATGTTCCACGGGGGAACAAAAACTCAAACGGGTTTCTGGTGCGTGCCTCAGGAAACACGTTATCCACGCCGTCGGTCCAGTCTATCGTCCCGATAACGCGCTCGCGCCTGTGCAGCTCGCGGGGTGCTATCGCCACGGCCTGCAACTGGCAGCGGAGCGCGGATTGAATCATATTGTAAGCTGCTTTGTGACAGGCAGCGCTGCTACTAGTAGCCTGTGTATATTAGGCGCAGAACGGCTGAAGCCCTTTCTTTCCAGGCGTTCCCTGCCATATCTACGGGGATCTATCGTTATCCGATAGACAGCGCTACTCAAATCGCGCTTGGGGAAACGAGAAAATTTTTGGACACGCCGGAAGGAGCAAAAAAGGCATGTCTTGTTCAAGGTTGTCAGGCTGTGTACTAAACACGTGTCGCTGATCATATGAGCGTTGTGCCACCTACAGCTCGAGCGCGTCATCTTTGTGGTATTCTCCTCGGAGGACGAGGCAGTGTATTTGTAAGTATACCGGACATCGGCTTGAATTTTTTCAACGTTAGAATCCTTCTGTGTTATAGAGGCCTTATTCCCGATTTCTTTCCATGGGACCCGGATGGCCCGGTCCCGCCGCTCCCTCCTTCATTGGCTACTCAGGGCAGCTGAACGACATACCGGGAAACCCTTACCAAAAGTGAAACAAGGCCATATGAGACTTGTATGTAAAAACGTGGCTGATGGCGGTGGAAGCATCGAATCATGTGAAATGTGACTTTTTTTTTTGCAAATCGAGTGATGGAATCTGGCCCGACTATCGACACAGGCCCCTGTAGCGTGCGCACAACTCCCGTAACAGAACTCGGGTAAAGGAATATACGCAGCCTGATGTCAACCTACTAGTAGTACGTCAACAACTGGCAGACTGGCGCACTATATGAGCGTCATCACGAATCAAGATGGGTAACTCCGAAGTCATTTAGGTGTCCCTTTTACTGGCGCGTTCACTTGCAATGCGACAGCGTGGCCAACGTGGCCAGGAAAGGTAGGGATATCGGCCAAACTCGGAGTAAGCTTAACGGACAGCCATACTATACTACGCCTAGGGGTGGCCTCTGTCGCGCCCTTACCTGCCGTATGACCGTCCACCTTTTGCAGCCGAGTCCTAGGCTCCGATTCGTTTGCCAAAAAGAAGCCGATGGTGGTGATGGTGATGCTAGGGCCAAGAGGGGCTTTGTTAAACTGAAGGAAGCTGATCCCTCCCTCCGTTGAATGGCTTCCGGATCAGATCCGCAAAGGCATTCATTCTACAAGGATTGACCGAGAGCCCCGAGCGACCCCGATTAAAGGAAAACAGGTGTACAGCCTGAGTGTAGACTTCCCAATTGAAAAGATGGGATCGTTGCGGGCGTAAAAGTTAAAAAGTCGGGCCAGTGATGCGTCTCTCGGGCCATCCATATCATGGCAAAAATGGAAAGCTGAAATCAGGGTGGATAGAATTTTACATGGACCCGGGCGAATTTTTTCCGGTTCAAGTTACCTGGTAGTGATCAGGGATCATTGTACAATCCAGGCAAGAGGCATCACTGGCATAGTACTAGACCTGCCAATGAAATAACCTTCCCAGATTGCAAACAAACTTGTCTATCGAGTACTGTAGGGGGAGGCAACAAGGCGTAGTTCGAGACGACCTCTTAGGTCATTCTAACCTCACGTGCCAGTGGACCAGGACCAACTTGTGAAGTTAACTTTGCTGTCCATTGACCTCAGTTGAGTCACTTTACTTTATACCATAACTTTAACTAAGCACAGCCTTTTCTTCAATTTCTTCCTATTCCATGGAGGCAGGCAGAGACCCATTCGCAAGTCTCCCAGTAGAGGTATGTTCGCTCCCAAAAAAAGAAAAGGGCGATGATACCACACGCTCTAACCTGAAACTATAGCTTCTGTACGAGATCCAGTTCCTCGCAGTGTCAGAAGCTTTACCACTCACATGTCAACGCCTACACGACATCTTCAAATCCGCCTCTCCGACCGTCCATGCCGACTATCTCATCCGGCGACAGCACCTCACCACACCACCAGCACCACCAGCACCAGCACCAACCACCACCTCGTCCTACCACTCCTCAATCATCACCTTCTCCCTACGTTTCCCACTCTGTACCCCAACCGTCCTCGACGCGATCCTCTCCCGCCCTTACTGCCCCCCAATCCTCTCCGACCCACCTGAGCTCCCCCGTCGCCTCTTCCGAAATTTGAGCACGTCAGGCTCTGAAGCGCTCCCGCTTCTAC
>QLPA01000179.1:0-20723 GCA_003313945.1 Lactifluus pinguis
AGGCGGACCAGCGCAGCCGCCGGGGCTCAGCACACGCAATTTGGCGTGCCTTCGCGCGCTTGTTGCGGCTGCCATGTTCCTTGCGGGTACTCTGGGCCCCAGCTGGTTCGCATTACTCGAGGCGCTTCAGAACGCGGATTACGTACTTACCACTCGCGGTACGGCCCCATCCACTCCTTCTCACATGAGCTTGGCCCCTCCTTCTGGTGCGTCGACCAAGCGTATGCTGTCGTCTGCCGCTGCAGCGGCGGCGCAAGCGCAAGCTGAAGGTCAAGCGGGAACGGGGCAACAGCACCAGCAACAGAGACAACAGGCCGCGCACCCGCTTCTCGCCGATGTGGATTCCGAGAGTGTGCAAGCCGCGATTCAGCGACTGTTCGATGCAAGTGTCATGCTAGACGACTCTGCGTTCCACGACTTTGTCGGTGCGTTGTGCAAGTTAAGTTTGGAGATGGTAAGGATGCAGAGCGGCGCCGATGTTGCTGCCGTTGGTAGTGAGGGCATTTTGGAGGCGGAGGATGATATTCCGAGTGCGAGCACGAGCGTGACGAGCCTTGCGACTCCTCGCTCGGATCGGTTTAGCAGGAGGAGGGTAAGCGGGATCCATATTCCGCGGACGCTGGTGCGTGTTTTTATGTCCTCCTTTACCTACATGTTCCCCCTCCCCTAATGAAGAACTGGACGAGCAGCGTACTGGCGACTTTGGGATCGCGCGTCTGGGTGGCGTTTCTGCACTCAACATGCAGCGTCTTGTGTACCGCTCCTCTGACGTCGCATGGGACGCCATCACCTCGCATCTCCTTTTTGTTCTCCGCCACCCAGCGGCACCCCAACCTATCCGCTTGCAGGCCGCTCGCACCCTAGACGATATACTCGCCATCGTCCCGCGCCATCTCGCTGCGGCCCCCAGCGATCTCCAAGCGGCAGTACAACGCCGCGTACTCGATGTCCTCGCTCAGCAAGTGATGCTTGATGGTGCCTTCCCTGGGTCCACCTCGAGCACGAGCATGGAATTGCGTCGCATGGGCCTTGATACGCTGCACCAGATTCTACAAGCCTCAGGCCACACCCTCCTTGTTGGTTGGGAAACCATTTTTGAAGTACTCGGCAGCGTGTGCAGGCCCGCAGCTATCGATATCGTATCACCGTCAGCGCCGTCCTCGCCAGGCACGCCACGCGGGCGCCCGCTATCTCTTGGGTACTTGCAAGAGAAGGGTTATTCTGCGCTTATCAAGATCGCATTCCAATGTATGACGCTCATGTGCGACGCGCTCGCAGCGCTCTCGCCGGAGCATCTACGGTTATGCATTAGCACTCTAGGCCAGTTCGGCCGACAGGCGGATACAAATATTGCCCTGACAGCAGCTGAGAGCCTGTTCTGGGGCGTATCAGACGCGATACAGGCGAAGCGACGCGAGGCGGACCAAGAGCCGGCTTACAGCGCCCTCTGGATGCACCTCCTACTCGAAATTTTGCGCCTTTGTGCCGACGCGCGTCCCGAGGTGCGCATGGGCGCGATACAGACGCTGTTCAGGACCCTTCAGTTATATGGCGCCACGCTCAGTTTGGAGACATGGGACGAGTGCGTGTGGAAGGTCACATTCCCGCTTCTTGACGCCCTCTCGCCCCACGTGCAACACAATGTCCTCACGCCTCCGTCGTCACCACCTGGCTCAGTACAGAGCGGCCTGTCCTCGTCCACGGCGATGGCGGCAGATACGACAGCAGCACCCGATTCGGCGTGGGACGAATCTAAAGTAGTCGCGTTGCAGTCGATCGGAGCAATTATGAACGACTTTCTCGTCTCGAAGATCATACACTTGCCCTCTTTCGTCGACGCATGGGAGACGTTCGTCACGCACATACGCGACGCGTTCTTGCTCGATAGTCGCGCGGTCAGCGCACCGGCTCTACGTTGCCTTGAACGCGCGCTCAAAGCGGCTGCCGTCGCTGCAGCTGCTTCGTCATCTGATGCGGAGCACTCGCTGCGACCTGCTCTTGTAGAGATTTGGGAGAGGAGCTGGGCCAAGTGCGAAGAGATTGGCGCGGTGATCGTTCGGCGGGCGAGTGCCGCAGGACAGTTCTCAGATGTTCCTGCGCCGTTCACGCAGGAGAGTTTGGTCGCGTTCGTAGACGTCATCAAGTTTGTGAGGGGCATCAGTCGGATGTTGGATGGCGTCGAGTGGCCCTTGGAGCGTATCTCCACACTCATGATGATCTTGAAGGGTGAGTTTTTTTTTTTGTTCCCAGCGTGACGTATCAACCATTGATGTGTTGGCTTTGTAGGTATCTTGACTTACCCGAACTCGCCAGACTATAGACCGGATATCGATCATCTATCTCCTGTCCAGGTAAGACTCACCCAGGCTGTCCGTGATGGAACCCTACTGAACATGTCGTTATCAGTCTATCGTTATGAACACAATCAACGGTATTGAGCTAAAGGAAGCGGGCACCCCGTCCCTTATCCTTAGAGACCTGTCTGAATATTCAACCCTCGCATTTATTGCGTCCTTCGACGTCCCTGAAGTCCAGAAGCCGAGCGCGAAGCTGTCTGCGGGTGCTTCGGCTCCCGTGACGACGCCGCCACAGCAAAAGCGTATCACGTACATCGCTCTTGTAAAGACGTGCATGCCAAGGCTGGCCGAGTTGTTCCTAGAGTTCAAGGAGAGGGACGAAATCTTCGTGGATGAGACCATCGAGGCGATATTATCTGCGTATGCGATCCCGATCAAGTTCAAGTACGACTGTCCTCCCCCGTCAAAGTTTGGAAAGGACCCGCCGTTATGGAAGATGGCGACGAACTGCTTTTTGAAGGTTGTAAAAGAGATTGGCCCGCGAATCGGTGCTCTTGGATCAAGTATGATTCTATTATCATCAGGTGCCTGTATACTTACGTTATGGGTGGTTGAACTAGGATTGTCATCCATGCGAGTGGAGAGCGTGTGGAGGCAGGTGATCGATGTTTTCCGCGGTGGCATCCTGGCAGACTGGTACGCTATTCATTTCAAATAGGTAAGTGCCTTGAGCTCACGCACGCACAAAATAGCTCCGCCGTAGATAGCCTTTCTCTTTCCGAGCAAGAGGAAGAGGAAAACTTTGATCTGTCTCTGATCGCGTCTCTCGAAACAGACATCGTACCTTGCCTTGGCGATGGCCGCGTTCCCGATTATGTTATCATTCAACTGGCCAAGGTTCTACAACAGGGTTCGCAATTGCTACAACACGAGTCAGATGAGGACTATCTGCCCACAACTCGTCTTATGCAAGCTAGCGATATCTCCGCCGCGTGGGATGGCAAGGCCGACAGTGAGGCTGTGGGTAGCACGGTGCCTCAACCTGCAGTGTCAAGAGAACGCTTTTCTTATTGGTGTCTCGATCTGCTCTTTCTCATCTGCTCTGACACGTTGAAAGGTAGGGTCTTCCCTCACGAATGTCCCGCCCATGTGCTTGTATTTTCTTTTTTTTAGATCGTGAGGCTTCACGAAGAAGAGTCGCCGCACTGAACTTGCCAGCACTCATTGGTCGATGTCGTGCAACGCTCGCCGGTTACGTCGCGGACGAAAAGCTTCGCGGAAACCTCCCGTTCCCAAGGAACGTCACGTGATACACCTGCTTTTGTTGACCTGGTCCTGATTGATTGTACAGAGTACGAGAAGAGGAGCTGCTATACGTGTTACACAAGCTGCGGGAGCTTCGTCTCTGGCAAGGCTCGCTGTGGGCGGCTCTGTCAGAAACTCCGACGAAATGTGCAACAGAACAACCCGGTTGCGTCGAGTTCCTTCAAATTTCAATCCCTTTCCTTACTGACTTTTTCGCCGCATCAACCCCCAGCGATCGACATATCCCTCCCACCGTCAGGGCTCATCGCCGACTCGGTCAAGCGTTCATCTCGCGCTCATTTGTTCCACTTCTACACATTGCTCTGCGAGATCGCATCTGTACCGCGAAAGGCACCAAGCGCATGGATCGCGGTTGACCGTCTCGTCGAATCTGACAGGTTGACCAGTAAGAGCAAGGAACCTACTGGAGTGGATCAGGTTCACCCCGTTGGCCGTTCGGGTAGATTGGGTTCAGGTCCGGGCCACCTCGTGTCGCTCGATGCTCGAGTATTGGCACAGGAATGTCTGAAGGAAATTGGGCGCGAGCTTGGTGTGCCACGGTAATCGTGAGGGGATATATGAGATTGTGTATTTTGTATCGTGTTCACTGACCTGTTTTCATTTGTACTCATGCATCACGTTTTGGGCAAAACGGACTGCCAGTGTGATCGATGATCGAGTAGCCATCTATTCTCCAACCAGTCTCACATCAGGGAAAGTGCGCGCCTCCAGTACCCTCCTCTTGATTTTGATTTCAAGATTGTGGCTTTGTTTCCAAATCGTCAGCCATCTGAGCTACGCCTTGTTACCCTAGATCGTAAGTAAGGATTGCAGGAGGTAGCTATCTAACCTGTAAGCGATGTCTAAGTACACTGTAATGAGATAGATATCGTGTCTTTCAGATAAGTAATGCCTTCCGTGGCACAGATGAGTGGGACGGAATTACGGGCCATCTTTGATAGCCCCTTTCCAACCAGTTTCACCATCTCACACCATCCGCGCTCCCATTTCTAGCGATTTCCATCTTAGATTCCATCATAATGTCCGGGATCGACCAGCCCATTTCCCTCGGTACAGATGACCCAGAATACTACGGAGAGCTTTTCAGGAAGACTTGGACTTCCAGGCCCACACTTGGAAATCGGTGCCTACGGTCAAAGGAGCGATCCTGTCCAGACCAAAGTCAAAATGTCGATCGGCGTCTACAGACACTTCTCGACGCAGTCGCCGAAATCTCACTCTGTCGACCAGGAAACGGCTCCGCTACGATGGCCTGCTCAAAGGTCAACAAAGGCACTCTAGAAACGCGATTGTACATCGTTTTCAATCACAAAGATGATGAAGTGGCCCGTCGTTGTCCTCAACACTTACAGTCCATTTTTGAGATGCTTCGCCAAGTCCCTTACAAGCCACCTCCTCCTGCCAGTGCAATGGACGGCTCCTGCCCGAAGGTCATCCCGGCGAAAGAGTTGGAGAACGACCTCATCGAAATCTGTAGAACCATCCACAATTACTCGTTCGACATCTTTGCGCATCGCGTTACCAAGCACGAGCGCGAGCTTTCGGACATGCGGAGGTACATTGAACAGGATAGGACGTACTTCACGTCGGAGCAACATTCCACGCTTATGTTGTTCCTTCTACATGTGGACGCGATTATCAAGACTGTCGCCGATGCACAGGCCACGAAGCAACTTTCCGCGACCTGTATAGACATGCTTCTAAAAATGCATTGGTGCTGGACAAAACTTAACCTTCTTCCCAAACTCGAAGACGTACTTGCCGACAATGACGAGGACTGGTGTACATTGCTTGATAACGCAGAAAAATGGCTGGCTGATGGCGCGTGATCTGACACATAAATGGTTTCACACTGACCAGAATCCACGTCTTTATTATAATCTAGAGCATGGAATACGTTTTCAGCTTCGACGCTGGGCGCTAAAGATCATGTCGTTCTCGATCTCGGCCCGCAGGCTCTTTGACCAAACCCAGTCGCTCCACTTTCGCAAACTGTTAGAGGGGAAATTGGTAGTTCAAGTCCTCACCTCACCAACCACAACTCCATATCGCTGCAACCTATCATCGGAGACCATCCAAGTGGCTTTGGATACCGCCCTGGCCGAAGCCGGCTATCTTTCTGCGGTATGGGATAAGCGGCGCAAGTCGTTCATCGCATGGCTTGCGGATGCTTCTGAAGTGACCCGCTTGGATCCTACAGTTCACGCCGAACTAGCCTTGATTTTAGCGATGGTCAAGGGCGAGATTAAGGACGCCTTACCCTACATCGGCGTCTCGAAACTTTCCTGCATTATGTGTTGTCACTACATCCATGCCTTTAATGAGGTTATGGAGAAAAACATCGCTACTAGAGGTTCTCGCGGGAAGGCTTACCCTGGGTGGTTCTGGCCAAGAGTTCCTGGCCATGACGAAGACCTTCGTGCAGCCTTTCTAAGGCGTATCAGACCGCAGCTCCTTAGCGATTTCGCGAAGCATGAAGATACGACGTCGCTGGGATCTGGCGGTCCGGAATTGAATTTAGGTCTAACTGCGGATGAAATTTCTGAGTTGATTGGCATGGTGACAGCAAGCTTGTAGTTCGTCCTGTCAGTATGTGTAAAGTAGCCTTGTCATATGGAATAGGAGCTTGATGCCCAGCTAAAATGCGAAGAATGAAGTAGACTCGGACCAAAGGGTTCTGGGCTCTTGTCGGTAGGGTCAGAATCGATATCGACGTATAGTCCATGTCTCTGGTTATAACGTCAAGTGCAGAGACAGTGGCCACCGTTGGTTTCCCGCAAGAACTGGTCTGGAAGGCATTGTCGGTGGAAGCAGTGTCCACTGGAGCTAGAGTCGTAGTGGAGACCATGACTTCAAGCTGTGGCGGTTCAAGGAGATACTACCGAGGTAGTAATTAGTAGTTGCTTTACCTGAATGTAAAGGGTTGAACACACTACTACTGACCTCAATCTTTTGTGAATAAGACCGAGTTACGGACGGCGCATTGTATGTAGAAGGTAACTTGGCGCCAGTGTCACGCTGGTCATGTGATTGTGAGGAAGTGGCATGATGCCAATCGATTATCGATGTCAGCTCCCCCCTTCCGTCTGTCATCTGTCTTACCTGTATTTCATTTTCTTTCAAGCCAAAAATACACAGATATGCTCCCGAATTCGTATGCAAAAGTCTCTCACGCATAGTGCTTAACTGTTAACCAATACGTCACAGCAGTCCAAGTCCTCAAATCTCCGGAACACGAAACATCAGCCGTGATCAGGTCAACGTAACGCAGCCAATCTCGCTCCCGCTCAAGATTGTTGGTACGAATATCTGTTGTCATGCTCCGATGAGTACTCAGTCTCTTTCCCTGCAGTCCTCAGAGCGCACAATCTTCCTCTCCGTGGGAAAAGAAAATTCTATGCTGTTGTGACATACGGGACAAGAACTTGGAAGACTCGATCTGTGCCGAGTGTGGGGAATCATGTGGAATGGAACGCGGATGTCGACTCTTTGTGAGATTGCTCCTATATTTATTTCTACTCGTGACTGAGTCTCCTGCAGTGCTGTACAATCACGATCCCGTATTACGATATCTCTTTATGAGAAAAGGACCATGCGGAAGGACATCCTTGTTGGAAGCCAGGAGATAACTTGTGAACCTCAACGCGGTTCGTCTTGTTTGTTTTGGAAGTCGTACTCATGCGTCAGGCTGAACATCTACACGTAGAACTTGATATTATTCTTGGCCGTGCTAATGAATACGCTGAACATACAGTGCAGCCGACTGCGCCCTACTTGACGATTGCAATGTCAGCAAACGCCAGTTCGTCTACAACTGCGGCAGCGCACACCCCAGACTCTTCAACTGCCAATCCGGAGGACCTTGTTGTTGAAGGAGGTGCACCGCCCCCAACTGATCAAGCTAACAGTGAAGCTATTCAAGCCTCGGAAGGAGGTGCGGACAGCCAGATGGAAGTGTTACGTACTCTTGATTGCGCTGAGGAAGCCATGGACGCCGTGAAGACGTGGAAAAATGCCGTTGATATTATCAAGCGAGTGATGGACACCGTCAATCCAATCTTAGATGTATGTCCACCATCTTTTCCCCCTAACCTTTGCTGAGCGTCCCTCAGCTGAACCCCTACGCCAAGTTGGCGTGGGGCATACTCTCAAAGATCCCTGAGGTGCGTATCCTCACCTTGGCGAAGGATATGGAACATTCACACTTTTTGCGCCTTGGTGCCAGACTTTGTTAAACCAGTTTCAGCGTGATGACAACGTTCGAACACTACTTGAAGCGATACGGGATGCGTTTGAATTTTCAAAGGAGGCGGACATTTTGAGGAATATCCAGCCAGCGTCCAAACAAGCAAAAATCCTTGATGAGATGTTGCAGTGCGTCACCAGATCTGCCGAGTTTATCGAGTCATATGCGAAGGACGTGCAAGTCGGTACGTCGTCTTGACCCTCTCAGCTCGTTGTTCATCATTAAGTTATGAAATTTAGGAAAGAGGACGTGGAAAAATATCGGCGGCCAAGTTGACGGAAAAGTCGAAGACTATCGCACCGCGCTCGCCCGACTACGGGAGGAGTTCCTCGCACATGCTACTATCACCATCGAGGCTACTGTCCTTCAAACGCGAGTTGATGTGAGCCAAACGCGGGTCGATGTGGGTAGAATGAACGCACAGCTAGGAGACATGTCAAACCAAGCGATGGAAGCTGGTGCGTAACCTACCCAGTCATGAGATCGCCGGATGGTCTATCTCACGACGGACATAGAATTGGATGCAAAAATCAGAGAAATGCCTTACAACGGAGGATGGCGATTCGGCGACGAAAGGCGTTGTCTTCCGGGCACCCGTGAAGCCTTCTTGGATTATGTCGTCAAATGGATCAACAGTCCAGAATCTGAACGTGCGCTTGTTCTCCTTGGCCAGGCAGGCATGGGCAAATCATCGATAGCGCATGAGGTCGCACGTCGGTTCGACAACAAATGTCTCGGCTCATACTTCGCTTTTGTGCGGAAAGAACAGTCCAAGGATGAAGCATACCAGCTGTTCACGACACTTGCGCGCGATCTCGCTGATCACTACCCTACATTCAAACTCGCCCTCGGGAACGTCATCAAGGATAATTCGTCTCTTCGTGGCACCCGAGACTATCGTACACTCTTCGAAAGCCTTCTCCTCGAACCGCTCAAGGACCTGCCTCTTCCCGGGCCTATTCTTATCGTCGTCGATGCGTTGGATGAGAGTGGTGTCACAATCGGCAGAAGCGGACTACACACGTTCCTTGCTCAACGTCTCATTGACCTCCCACCAAATTTCCGCATATTGATCACCTCGAGGCCAGAGAATGGTATCGAACCTGCATTTGCCAGCGCCCGCTCCGTCCGTATCCTGTATATGGATGATCCACGACTGGCTGCCAATACGGAGCAAGATATTGAGATATATCTTCAAAATCAGCTTCCCGAGGACGTGTTTTCAAATCATGGTGACAAATTAGCGAAGGCTGCAGAGGGCCTGTTCCAATGGGCGGCCGTTGCATCTGGATTCATAAATAGTCCTGCCAGTCTCGGCCTGAGCATGACGAAGCGTGTACAACGGCTGTTGGGACACACTCGAGGCCGCAACGGAGAAGGATTGTTGGACAACCTGTACGAAGAGGTTCTCAAGGAGTACATCAAATCGGATGAAGCACAGATCCTATTTCGGTCCATCATGGGACAGCTTCTTGCTGCGATCGATCCCCTCTCGATCGATTCCTTCATTGCTTTGCAACGACATGCACCCGTTGATGATCCCGAGGATTCGGACCCAGCTCTGGTCGTTGAAATTCTCAGCCACCTCGGCTCTCTGCTGAGTAACGTGACTTCTTCCGATCAGACGCGACCCATCCTCCCGCTTCATACATCATTTCGTGACTTTCTGACGAATAAGACGAGCAATGTGTTTTATGTGGATCTTGCGGATGCCCACTATCAATTGGCACATTCCTGCGTTGGTTTAATGGTCGATAATCTGACATTCAACATCTGCAAACTGGAATCGTCGTATCGGGCCAACAGCGAGGTCGCAGATCTTGAATCTCGAATTACGGAACATATTCCATCTGCTCTCTCGTATGCCTGTATTCATTGGGACGACCATTTAGAACATCTTGGCTTCGATCATGATATATTCAAGAGAGTTCGATCGCTCTTCGAGACGAAGTTTCTGTTTTGGCTGGAAGTACTTAGCATCAAGAGCAGTGTGGGCCTTGCTTCACCGGCATTGTCATGTTTGTTGAAGTGGTTGCAGCAGGAGGTAGGCACATTCCATCATGCAAGATGTCATTTAGTGACTTTTGCATAAACTTGCATTAGGGCTCACAAACGGAGGTGAAAAACCTGTTGGCATTGGTTCATGATGCATCCTCATTTGTGCGGTACTTTGGAATGACGGTGGCAAGGAGTGCTCCCCATATCTATCTCTCTGCGCTTCCTTTCGCACCAAGCTCTTCCCAGGTCTTCAATCAATACGTTCACCAATTTCCTCGCATATTGACCTTGGAACGCGGGCGGTTGTCTCATTGGCCAGCGTTGGAAATGACGATTCAGAATATTGGAACAGCCCTTTGTGTTGCATTCTCGCCGGACGGACGGCGTATCGCATCGTCCTCAGGCATAGCCGATATGGCGATTCGTGTGTGGGATGCCACAACAGGCCTAGTCGTAGCAGGCCCGTTTACTGGACACAGAGATTCCGTCAACTCTATTGCATTCTCACCGGACGGACAGCGTATCGCATCGGCCTCGAACGATTGCACGATTCGTGTGTGGGATGCCACAACAGGACAGGTCGTAGCGGGCCCATTTACTGGATACAAAATGCACATCTCTTCTGTTGCATTCTCACCAGACGGGCAACATATTGCATCCCCCTCGCGCGGTTGCACGATTCGTGTGTGTGATGCTACAACAGGGGAGGCCGTAGCAGGCCCATTTACTGGACACACCATGGAGGTTTCGTCTGTTACGTACTCACCGGACGGGCGACATATCGCGACGGCCTCGTACGACTACACGATTCGCGTGTGGGATGCCAAAACAGGAGAGGCTGTAGCGGGTCCATTTACCGGACACATCCATCCAGTCATATCTGTTGCATTCTCACCTGATGGTCAGCTCATCGCATCGGGCTCCGACGATTCCACGATTCGGGTGTGGGACGCCATGACAGGAGAGGCCGTAGCGGGCCCATTTACCGGACACTCCAATGTGGTATCATCTGTTGTATTCTCACCAGATGGGCGGCATATTGCATCGGCCTCTGTTGATTTCACAACTTGTGTGTGGAATGCCACAACAGGACAGGCCATAGCGGGCCCGTTTACTGCACATACCTATGAAGTCAAATCTGTAGCATTCTCACCGGACGGACGGCGAATCGCATCGGCCTCGACCGATTGCACGATCCGTGTTTGGGATATCACAGCAGGACAGGTAGCAGGCCCCGTTACTGGTCGCACCAAGTTGGTTGTATCTGTCGAATTCTCACTAGATGGGCAGCACATCACATCGGTCTCAAGGGATGGCACGATTCGAGTGTGGGATGTCATATCAGGACAGGCCATAGCGCGCCCCGTTTCTGGACCCCCCGATTGGATTCGATTTGTTGCATTCTCACCGGACCGGCAGCGTATCGCTTGGACTACTGAGGATCGCGCGATCCGCGTGCTGGATGTCACAACAGGACAGGTAGTAGCGGGCCCGTTTACTGGACATGCCGCTCCGATCCCATGTGTTGCATTCTCACCGGATGGACAACGTATTGCATCGCTCTCGCACGATAACTCACTTCGTGTGTGGGATGCCACAACGGGAGAGGTCCTAGTGCACTCACATTTAGGCAACTTCCGGTCACTTTCATTCTCACCGGACGGACAACGTATCGCCATTGCCGCGTCTTTCGAGATTTGCGTGTGTGATGCTACAACAGGAGACTTCGTAGCGGGTCCATTTACAACACACACCAACTCTGTTGTATTTTCACCAGATGGGCACCGTATCGCCTCGCATGATCGCACGATTCTTGTATGGGATGCCACAACAGGACAGGTCGTAGCAGGCCCATTTACTGGACATACCGGTGAAGTCGAATCTGTAGCATTCTCCCCAGACGGGCAGCGTATCGCATCGGCTTCGAAGGATTGCACGATCCGTGTGTGGGACGCCACAACAGGGCAGGTTGTAGCGGGTCCATTTGTTGGGCACACCAAGTCGGTCTCTTCGGTTGTATTCTCGCCGGACGGGAAGCGCATAGCATCAATCTCGGAGGATTGCACAATTCGCGTGTGGGACGTCACGTCAAGACAGGTTGTAGGAGGCCTGCTTACTGGACATACCGATTTTTCCAGGTCTGTCTCATCCTCCCCAGACACGCAACACACTCCCTCGGCCTCTGACAATGGCACAATTCATGTGGAAAAGGTCGTAACAGAAGATACTGAGAAGATCCATTTTACGGACCAAACCTGGATCGATGAGGACGGTTGGGTATATGGAGAACAGAACGAACTTGTTTTATGGGTTCCTGAGCTTCACAGGCCGTGTCTTCATAGACCTAGCACTGTCTGGATTGCAGGCGAACATGAGACGCGGATGGATTTCTCAAAGTTTGTGCATGGATCGAATTGGGCTACAGTATACCATCATGATTTGTCTAAATAGAATTGGTTGTGTACCATGAAAGCCATATGAGCACGACAATCAACTCGGAGGCCCTGCAGTTGCGTATCTTGCCCAAAACTGATCCAGCCGCACCACAACACGAAGTGAATTTACGATGTCAAAGGCAGCTCACTCTCACTATGTGCCCACAAACAGGTCCAGTGGACCCGAAATTGGTGTCAAAGTGATCATTCACCCGGTAAACGGACAAATGACGAGTACATTGTAAAATTTCTAGTCCAAGTTAAATGAACCCGGTTTTAACGAGTCCTAAGTAGTACCTATTTCTGGGTGAAATAAACACGTACTAGACAAAATAATAAACTACCCGGTTTCATGACCCGAAAAACAAGGGACATGAACACGTTCTGGACCATACATTGAGCTACCCGATTTCATGACCCAAAAAACGTGTCACATAAACGTGTACTAAACCAAGTAACAAACTACCCAGATCAATGACCCAGAAAATGGGTATTATGGACTCATTGTTCCTCGCGTTCCAGTTTCCAGTCGGGCACCTTCAGAGGCTCAGCTCAAGCTATTCCGGTCCTTCTTTTCCAATGAGCAGGTCAATCTCTCTCCCAAGGGGTTGCGATATGCCATCAATCCACACGGCAACTCGTGTCGCACCGAGACATACTCACGAGACCAGGAGCGACGGGATCAATGCCGGCCGAGTGACGTAGAGCGTCGATGTGAGCGAGAAGGCGAGTGTGAGCGTGGGGAACGCGAACACCGACGGCGCTATGGATACAGACTGTGAGCCGCAAGAAAGACATATCAAGCAAGATATATGGACCTTCAGGAAACACCTTGGATGGGCGCATCAGTCATCACGTAGCCGAGCGACGTCGCGTGCGGAATCCCTCCGACCATAACGGGATGTATCACCCCGGCGCCCTTGTCGACCCCCGTAATCCGGTATGTCTCCCCATGGCTATTGTTGTTGTTGTTGTTGTTGGATCTGAGATGGAGAAGGCAGGACGTAGTTTGGGGAACATCTCGGCCGTCATGAACACACGTGCTGTGGCTTCCCAGAACGAGAAGGCTTGGCCAAGCTTCATGGGAGAGAATGCTGCAGTGTTGGAGGGTGGAGAGGATGTTGGGGATACCAGCAAGACATTGACAACAAGGATAGGCCAAGGAGAAGGTTGGCGAGATGAGCGATTGTCCGGGACAGAATAGGAGTGCTCAAATTTTGCCTAAGTCATTCCGACGAACCAATCATAGCGTGTTTATCATTGTTTGCACGATGTTGAGTTTGTCGGCAACTCAATGAACCCATGCAACTTGCCCGCCAAACTGTCACTCCATCACTGGTATCATGCCCTTGACATTTGATTCTTGCACACTCTGCTCTTTGTGGTTCCAGGTTCACCTCTAGGCCTCAATTGCATCTGATTAATCCCAGAGGCAAGTCTCCTCACTCGATGTCTGGATGCTCTCTGACTTTTTTCGTGGCCGCCTTACTCAAACCTATGACTGGTTTCTGAACGTACGTATCGTTTTTTTTTTTTTTTGGTCGCCGAGTTTCGTGTTGGCCTGCTCTTACGCGGAACCCATCGCAGGACCATCTCCAATATCTGAACAAAGATTCTGCCGACGTCGATTATATTGGTGAGCGTTTCTGTTCTGGTGGGTTTTCGCAGGTGTACCTTACGAGGTGTATCGCAGAGCCGGAAGGTCTTCCCCGCAGGGTCTAAATCGTTGGCTCTGTTGAGATGCTGGCGCGACTCGAACCTTCTCTTGTCCCTACCTCACTCTCGATTTTCCGTCTTACGTCTTCTGGTGCGGCCTCAGAGGCTGCTGGGGGCTCGTCAATCGTCTTCCCATTGTAAGAGCCATCGCTTCGGGTTTGTATCCGGGCTTGTATCAAGCAAGTCCTCGACAAAGACCATTACGGCTTGAAGGACGTCAAGGATCGCATATTGGAATTCCTGGCCGTGGGCAAGCTGCACGGCAGCGTGGAGGGCAAGATCATCTGTCTGGTCGGCCCGCCGGGCATGGGCAAGATGTCTGTAGGCAAGTCGATTGCTCAAGCTCTGGGGCGCCAGTTCTTCAGATTCTCCGTGGGCGGTTTGACGGACGTTGCGGAGATTAAGGGTCATCGGAGAACTTACGTTGGGTATTGCTCGTACCTTGTTTTCAACTCAGAGTGCACACTGACGCGAGCATTCCAGTGCCCTTCCGGGTAAGATCACCCAGGCTCTCAAACGCGTCGGTACGGAGAATCCGCTCGTCCTCATTGATGAGGTGGACAAGGTCGGACGTGGCATCAACGGGGACCCTGCCAGCGTGCTTCTCGAGATGCTCGACCCCAACACTGGATCAAGGTCAGTATGCTGGGGCCTATGCCCTATTCTGCAGATGTTTTATTCTAATGCCATTTGACTTAGCTTCTGCCGTGATGCGTGCCATGAACAGTGTCCAACGAGGCACCAAGCAGCTAGTCGTCCGCTTTCCCGAGCCAAAATGTCGGACCCGATGTGCATCCAAGTGGCCGACTTATCCGCGACACACTACGACCTGCTTGCACATGCTGTACACCCATGTCGTCGTGCGATCCTCTCCCGCTCTGACCGGTAATTTCAGCTGACACCGCCCTCATCAGGAGAAGCTTGCTGCACGATTGACTGAACACAGCACAGCGCCACCTTCGCAGTGATCATGACTGACGAGGTAAGTGCTCACCATGTGCTCACACAGCACAGTCGGGTGTCGCGACGGTGATGGATGGTGATGACCCCATGCATAATTGAGTTGTTTTAACCCTGTATTATAATTCATTTATACACCCAATTTTGAGTTGTTTTACCCCCAATACTGAGTTGTTTGTGCCCTGATTTTGAGTCATTTTGACTCCAGGTTCTGAGTCTTTTTAAACCCTTTTCTGAGTTATTTTTACATGCTTTTTCGAGTTTTATGGAATAAAGATCAGTTGTCAAAAAAACCAGTTTTTATGTTCATTTTGAAGTCTTTACTGGGGAAAAAAGCCCTTTATTATGAGTCATTTTTTACTTGTTAAACGAGTTATTTGAACTAGCCAGGTTCTCATTTTCAGTGAAAAACATACCGGGTGTTTTGGACAGTAAACGACTCAAACAAAACCGGTTTTAGCCTACCTATTTTAACCCGGTGGTGTTCGGGAACTGGGTTCCATTTCCTATTCTTTTAGATGCTTTAGGACCTGAAATTTAGGGGTAAATAAAACCCGTTGTGTAGTGCATAGTGTCTGTATTGTATTTCATTACTAGGTATATCACAGGATGCTAAGTGCGTGACTCGGCGGCACATCATACAATGTTGCGTGTGTACAGTATTCGTTCTTTTTTTTTTTTGGGAAGCAATGTATTGTACCACACTCTGTGCTCGACGTTGTTTCCGTCTTGCTCGACATTGGTACCATGTTATCGACGCACTTACCGGTGTCCTCAATCTGAGACTCTGAGTTGTGCGCCTTGGCTGCGTAGTCTTCCTGACGCACAACGACATTTGATCTATGCAACGATTGGATAGCCAGCCACGGTAACAAAACATGACATCATACCCACGTGATACTTTTACCAAATGGGAAACATTATGTAAGATCACAGTCACACCAAGCGCCCAGACCACTAGAACTTGAAATGCCAACGTTGTTGGCTTTAACTCGTAGGGGGCGACGTATTAAACAGATGTAGTTTCCAGGCTTATCGTGTCATACGAAGGCAGCACATTCTATTGCACACATACTCCTGTGTCGTCTACGTGTGCATGCGATCATGATACCGACTCCCCTGACGCCACCGGCGGACCATGTGCGTCTACCGCCTGTACTTGCCATGGATGACCCCCGTCGTGCAATCACCTCCCAACTGTCCTTCTATAAGCTTGTCTTGCTGTACCGTCACTACTTTCCAAAAAGCAGTCACCTATCTCTGTCCAAGTCAGATTTGCTGGGCATCCGTTAAACCCGCCACTCGCAATCCGTTGATCAGTCCTCATACCCCTATCGTGTCGCACGCACAGGGGGTGCATTTTATGAGTTAGGGGGAGGGAGGCGTGTGGTTACAAAATGTAGCTTCTCGCGACCCAACCACATCAGGAGTACAGCGGGCTGTTTTCTTCACTCTCCATGACACTCTCTCAAACACTCATGTCTAATCTCGACCTTCTCCTTTCGTGCTGGATTCTTGGTGACGACCCTCGAAGAAGGTTTCCAGTCCAGATATCCTATGCAGAAACCGTTGGCCAACTGAGGAAAGCGATCAAAGAGAAACGGGTGGAATTCGATCAGATTGACGCCAATGCTCTTGACCTCTACAAAATCTCTGTCGTAGAGGATAACGTGGATACGGAATTGGAAAAGGTTCACCTCGATTCTCTCAAAGATAAAGAGCTCTGGTGGACCGACAAGCTGTCACGAGTCTTCCTTGATCCTCCTACGGACGGCCATCTTCACATGATTGTTATAAACATTCCCGGTGAGTCCACGTGCAGCCATTGCCTGCGCTTGTATCATTGACGAAGTCTTTTTTTTACTTCTCCCGCTCGTCTCATCCTCAATCACTGTTCATATCCACAACTGACCAACCTCTCTTGTCTTTATTTCGTATCATTTCTCCCCGACATTCATACTCCGTCGTAACAACGTTATATCGCACTCCACAGCCGCCCGCAAGCGTGGCCTCGATGGCATTAGTTCCGGTGAAGGGAGACGTAAAAGATATAAAGCGGGTGAGTGGACGTTGTATTAGCACTATCTTTCGTTCCCATCTGACTCACAACACTGATATTGGTTCGCAGATTCTTCGATCGTGGATGATGGCCCTTTTTACGTGAAATTTGGTACAGCTTCTATGTCGCGCTTTACTTTGTTGTCGCGTTAAATAATGCTTTCAGGTTTTGAGCGACTGTCCCATGACAAAGACCAGCCGAATTATTTCGTGGATTTCTATGAGCAGTTTTGGGGCAATCCTCTACCCCAGGAACATACGGATTTAGTCCCTGATGCTAATGATGAAGAGAGCGATGAAGATCTCCTTCCCGTGTCCCCCCGCCCAATCATTGAATCCAAATTACGTTCATTTCTCATTCGTGCTGAATACCTCAGAATCTATAAATGGATGGAACAATTGTACGACTCAGCGAAGGGCATGTCAGATCTTCCACACGCAGTTGTTGTCACCGGTCAGCCAGGAATTGGTCAGTACTCTACCATCGATACGATAAGCCCGTTCCTTTTGAAGCCCCTTTATGCATAGGTAAATCGTACTGGGCATACTACGCCTTGCGTCGACGTCTTGGGGAGAAACTTGATACTCTATGGTTTCATCAATCGGAGTCCTATCTCTTCTGTTCCGAAGGGATTTTCATCGTCCCTGCGACGTTCGCTTTCAACAGGTTCAAGTTTAGTCCTCGCATATGGACTATCATTGATTCTTTTCAATCACCATCCGGGATTCCAAGCGTCCTACTCCACATCCAATACGGCGTCTTCCCCATCTATCTCTCCACCCCTGATCCAAAACGCTGGTCAAAGGACACGCGATCATGGTTGTTGTATCGAGTGATAATGAATCCTTGGACAAGGGCGGAGATCGAATATGCGTGGGTATATGTGTTCCTTTCATGATCCTCTCATGCTGAGCCCTCTCTTCCACCATAGCATGAAAGAACTACGTCCGGATAAAGTGATCGAAGCCTTACGGAGATATGATCTCTTAGGGCCTATTGCACGCCTCTGCCTCCAATTGACTCCTGTTCAACTTGTAACCCACATCTTTGACCGCGACAACATAATAGCCAACGCTAGTCCCGATCTCATCAGCAAGTGTTTCTCAAATAGCGCCCAACTGTCATTCGATACCTTGTCGCATAAAATCTGCCTGATTCGACGCATGCGAGGATCTCAACTGGGTGAAGAGCGCTATACAATTGGATTCCTCTCGGCTGCAGTCGAGCAACAAGTTAAACAGAAGCTTGAGGAGTTCAGTGATGATCAACTGTTGCAAATGTGGGCCAAGGTTTCGAGGTTTGGCTCTCAAGGAGTGGCTGGTTCGATATTTGAAGTTTTCGTCCATCGGCGTTTCAGAAAGCGTATCGTTCTGGATGCCACGCCAATGCGGTTGAACTGTGCCAATTCCCACTGGCATGCTTCATTCAACACCAAATGGCCTGACGCTGCCAGCGTTCGTGGGGTGGCACAGCAAGACTTTTCTCTTGACATTGATGTTGACAGAAAATTCGTCTATGATCCCACTGCCACCACCACGCTAGATATTCAACCAGGCGTCTACTATGTACCCCGAAGTGGCCAACAGGTTGCTCTCGACTCCTTCATACTACGTGGAGAATATCTCGACGTGTTTCTGTGCACTGCAGGCCATAATCACACCATTAAGAATGGCCTTCTTAGTTTTCTTGCATCTTGTACTGGGCTACCTCGCCCCACCTCCTGGCGTTTCGTGTTTGTTGTTCCAGACAATCTTGACTCATTCTTCTGTCCTGCTCCAAGCAACTCCGTAGTTAAGGAAATTGGGTTATATACAGCTCGCATTCCAATGTCAACTTTTTGTAGAGCAAAAATGGGGGGCGAGGCAAATGGAGAGTATGCGGGAGAGTTTTCGAGAACAGCGGAGAAATTAGCTATTGCAGTAATATGAAGCTATTTATCTACTAGTACATCCAAGTCTGATGGTTATGAACTGAGAATAAAGCTATTAGAAGTATCAAAGTCTTTTTAAGCCTGCTCAATCTTGAGCAAGTTTCCTGATGCGAGATGCCGCACCTTACTCCCCACCCCATCCGCGCTACTATATACGTGGATGATGTGTACCTCCGAGTCGGCCTCCGCATCAGGCATCATGATCTACTCAAAGCGTAGGTGAACACACTTATTTCTCAATAAGCGGGCGGTTCTCAAGGACCTGTGACGCAAGCACAACACAGCCGCATGCGAAGAGGCTGCGGATCTTCGGACTGCGCAAGGCGTTGTTATGGACACTGGCCGAGGAATCTTAGGGGACGGCCATGTATGTCGACGAGCACGTTCTAGTGTACTCTGGAATACACTGGACGCCCTGCGCTTCATCTGGAGTGAGCGTGGGAAGAAGCAGCCCGAACTTGGACAACACCATCTGTTTGCCGCAATGGGTCGCCGGTCCGCCCCCAGCCTATGCAAGACGGTCCTCTCCCATACAATCTGTACTCTCTCCATACAGCACCGCTAGGCTCAGTCGCTCTCAATTCGACCCTTACCCCTTCGCCCGCATTCGCTTTAAATTTCACCCGGCCCGCATCCTTTCCATGTGCAGACGATTCTTCCACAAGTTCAGCGCCTTCACCGAATCGAGTTTCTCCGCCGTCGCGAATAGATGCGTCGCGTTGTCGCTTGGGTAGATGGTATATCTCATGGCACGGTGAGTGTTTCTCTTTTCTCCTGTCCGTTGAGATTGCCGCCTGCATGACTCCGGTCGCCACCTTACTCTCATCCGTTATCCTCAGGCGACGCGCTTCGTTCAGGTCGGTCTTCCGAATCGCTTGCGTGGCGAGATGCGGGAGGCTCCATCTACCTCCGCTTCATAAACCCGGGGCGGTATCAAGAGGATACTCGAGGAGAACAAGGGACAAATCAACGAACAAAAGACAAATTCCGTTGACATCTATTGTGTATCGTTCACAGACTCCCACGTTATCACCGTCACCTGCATCATCCAAGTTCGACCTTACTTCTGGATCTCTCGATTATGCCCCACCGTGCGACCCAACAGATGCACCCACGCTTTACTACAGTTCTAGTCCGTCCGTTTGCTGCCCGTTCCGATGAGGACGATAAGGCCTACGTTATTTACAACACTCCGCTCCCAGGTGCTTCTCAATCGACTTCAGTCCCCCCGTCTCCATCTCCATCTCTATCACCCCATGCTTATAACTCAGTCGTCTGCATCTGTTACCCCTCTGGTTTCACAGCCACATATACCCCACAAGCACCATCATCACGCCGCTTCCATGGCCGCATGCGTTCACTCAGTTCAATTTGTGAGGAAGACGAATGTGGAGCATAGATTTGCCCCAGGCCCTCGCATTTGAAGTCGGTTCCGGCGGTGTAGTGTGGAAGACGCCTTTCCTGTCGCTCGGGGGTGTGCAGAGCCTTGTGCGACTTAACAAGTTTGTTTGGAATCTGTCCTGGGAATGGTCAGTGATTCGAGGGTGTCTTAGGTGAGTTTCACAACTACTCTCTCATCATATTGCTTGCCAACACCTGTCCCTCATCATTCCTCATCCTGTCCGTGCCCACCCCGACCTGCCCACACTGGTCCTCGCTTACGCCCCGTTCATTCAACCTGCAAACTCCCTGCACCCATCTGACCCAAATTACCATGCCCACACCGTGCCCCCCTCACCACGCGGCCGCCCCCCCC
>QLPA01000180.1:1154-19850 GCA_003313945.1 Lactifluus pinguis
AGCGGGCGCGGGTTGAACCAGAGGGCGAGGGTCCCATCGGCGCGGAGGATGATGGCGATCCTGGACAAGCACGCCGCGCGAGCGTCGCACCAAGCCAGGGACTTGGTAGCGAGGTCCTCGGGCGCGGGAGCGTCGGACCAGGATTTGAGTTCGACACTACCGGGCTCGGACTCGAGGACTTTCAGATGGACATCGGAGCGGAAGATCTACCACCCATGGAGCATGTCCGCGAGAAGTCAGCTGCACCTTCGGAGCTTACTCGCATGTCCCGCGTGAGCACTCCTGCACTAGAAGAGGGCGAAGAAACCTACGCCGATCTTGAATGCCCGATCGCGGCATTCGATATGAAGGGATCTAGCCAGGTGTCTGAGTCGGACAATGCAGCAGACGGGAAGGGCTACAGCAAGAACACCATTCGCGCCCTTGGCATCATCCGAAAGGAGTTGGAACCAGTGGAGGGCGAAGAGAAGGTTATGAGCTTCAACTACATGACGACAAAGGTACTTTTATCTCATTCCTACATGCGTGCCTGGGTATACTAAGAACGACCGGACTACAGGCGACCCGCCGCGCTGCGGCAGCATTCTTTTTCGAGCTGCTTGTCCTTGGCACGCGCGATTGCGTTCAGGTATCTCAATCGGCGCCTTTTGAGAACATTGAGGTACGCCCGACCATGAAACTATGGGAGCGTCATCGACATGGATCTACTGCACCATCTATATCTTCATCTATGGGTCTTTAAACGTTATATAGTCGATACTACGTTGTTGTTTTTTTTGGATGTGACACATTGCTTTTGACCTTTGCGATTTCTTGTTCATGAATTCTCTCAAACTAGCGATACCTCCCCCCTCCCCTTATTAGTTAGTTGTTTTGTTCTTGATCGCCGGGACACACTCTTTCAGTTACTACTTACGCTATTCTCTTGTATGTCTGTTTTAGCCCTGAGATGTTATGTATCCACATTAAATACGATTAGGATTGGTGTCATTGCGACAAATGGCGGTTTCGATCCTTTGGAATGAGAACCCGGCATTTAGGACAGTAAATTTTAATCGCTTTGATCATCGTGGTTAGATCTATGGATTAATGATGCCGCCCCATAGCGGATTTCGTGTTATCTTAAACGGGAATAGCACAAACCAAAAATACAGTATTTACCGGACAATGGGACGCTTTACCAGATCAGGCTAAGCTTGTGCCATGTTAAAAAGCATTTGACATGTTGACAGCTTCCCATCAGTGAACCGCATGTGCAGTAGCGGCGCTCGCTCGGGTTATTGCTCACCAATCGCGGTAAATTGGTAACCTTTCATAGAAACTGTGTACGCAAAAAAAAAAAAAAACTAGAATGAAGCGCTATATGGCTCAAAGGAAAGAATTGGAACAATTAAAGAAAAACAAGAATGCCACAGTAATACATCTAAGAGGATGGGGCGAAATGGTTTGAAAAAAAAACAAAATAAAAATAATAAAAAAGTTCGTTTTTGACATTAGAGGTCCATCGAAGCGTCATCGTCACCACTGCTCGAGGGTGTATACGCGCAAGCTATTAATTTCCCAGTACGCTTCGTTAAAAGCTGTCGGGTTATTATCCACAACTGGGCGACGGCGATGAGTTTCCGGTACGATCCATCCGAACCTAATAGATTTTACGTACAGTAAGTGCAATTGCTAGAGCCACATCCGGATCCGGGCCAAACGGCTCCAGCCCAGTCACCCTATGCAAATGCGAACAAAGTGTGAGTTGGATGGATTAGGTTAGAAGGGGGACATACGCAGAATGTCAGGTCAAACACCATCTTGTGTGCGTTAAAGTGATCGGCGTAGTTGCAATACTCAGGGTACATTGGGAAGTTCGCAGCGGGGGCACCCCAACTCCAATTCGGGAAGATGGGTCCACGTCCATACTCTGCGCCCTTGCATATCTCCGGCGGGATGGACGGACTGTTTCGTGGCCAAAACCAAATCTGGACGCCAGAAATTTGCGTTTTCGACATGACGTAGTATCCTCCATCTATCTTGTTAAACGATTCGCCATAGGAACAAGGGGATTCGTCGAACTTGACGCCACATCCTGCGTTAAAGTTGACCTGAGTGTTACAGTCGGTGCTGAGAGTAGTTCTGTCGGGTTGTTTTTAGAATCCGACTCCCGATCATGAGGGAAGGACATACCCAGACTGTGGTTCTCGAAATGGATCCGGGGGCATCATGCAATTAGGTGTAGTATGTAGAGTAGCTTGATTTGCCTGGTTCAAGTTGACGCCTGGATGAAAGGGTACACGAATCGTGTGAATCGGAGTAGAAAAAGTGAGAAGTGGGGGAAACTTACCTTCGATGATGTCAATTTCCCCGCCGTGAGGCCATGGACCGTCTTTACTGAGAGTCCAAAATGCAGGCCAGGTGGCGCAGCCAGCGGGCATGTGTGCAATGTCAAGCACAAATAGGGCATCGTCATACGAGGTAGTGGAAGAGATGCGGACGCTGTCACGCCCACGCGCGGAGGAATCGACGGTGGACCAATTGTCCGCACGCATGAAGAACTTGGTGTCTTCCGCTTTGAAAGGCCGGATTTCAATGACCGAAATGGAGAAGGCGAGAGAGGGGAAAAATGGTACCATATGCAAGCTTTTTGCTCAACGCTTCGGCTTGGTTCACGTAGTTCACGCGACCGTGGGTCGGGTCGTCCTCCGTTTCCCAGTCCCAGCTGAAAAAGTCGGCGCCGACCCAGGAATCCTTGAGATAAAAATTTGCACTAGCGCATCGAATAATGAGAGAGAGAGAAAGAGCGGTGAGGAAGGTGTATCCAGTACGCATAGTTGAGATAAGGTTGGCCGAGCGGGACCAAAGGAACGTGTTTTGTGAGAGAGGCAACGATATAAAGGAGAGACACGAATAGAGAGAAGGACACAGTGCCAGCCGTATAACGAACTAGGCAGGGCGCGAATCTGGCTGGTTTGGCTTTAGGATTGCCACGCAGACCAACTGGTTAAACAATTCATTCCAGACAGACGGAATGAAAACGCACGATGACTGGCATTCAACTCCGCCTTGACGGCTTCCAATGCTGATTTGGGCTTAGCGACATCGGTTCCCATTGGCATTTGCTTTGTGGTCCTTGTCAGGGACGGTTACACTAGCTGTTCGTCGGGTCGATGGCAAGTGAACCGAAAGCTCACATGTAGAAATCCCTTTTTGGGTGTACCGCTAGACATTTGGTAATTGCTTGTCAACGTGACAACGTCATCTTGATTCGCCGCGGTGTTGCTATCCGCAAAGTCCCGAAAGGGTCCGGGGTTCCGCATGGTCGGGGATGCTCATGGTTGCTACCTAGTAAACAAAAAACAGATACTGCCCCAGATTTCAAGCTACAGGACAGATACATACATACCTGAGCCTAGCTCACGACCGGCATCGCCAAGTTACTTTACTGAGTTCTTCTGTCTTACCCTCTATCATCGGATGCGGACTGGGACGATAAGGCTCGACTGGATTCCCTGCACGTTCCAACGTTTTGCGCGCTGATTGTACATTTCGGGCGCTTTGACAAGATCGTCAGACCCCTGCTCCCGTGGGTACTATTTACAAAAAAGATGGTTGTCGACGTGGTGGTGACTGTATCGCAGCCGTGACGCTACACAGCTGCTGCCCATGAGCTCCTGGTACACTCGGGTCTTACGATCGTGGGCGGTGTCAGACGGAAGGAGTTTGAAGCACTTCTCCTGGCAGTGTCAATGAGTTTGCTCATAGCATATACCGTAGCCCTGCCCAAGACAAGAATATTAAAGGTTGTACCACAGTAGTTAACGACTCTTTGTACTAGGCCGATGAGATGATCCTAGGCTTTTCAACGTAATTTCATCAAGAACGCAGGTTGAAATTTGGCCAGTTCGGGAAATACTCGGCCCAATGGACGAGTCAATTGCAACTAGACCTCATAGCCTGACAGAAATTGCGTGGCTTCATTCAACTTTCTAATGCGTTTCATGCTGGAGTTGTGGTAATCTAGAGGTGCACAGACCTATGCTTCGAAAATAAATAATTCAAATCAGCCCATTTTGCGGTGCATGAAAACATGGCAAAAAATGTATTCGAAACGACAAAGCAAGACGAAGTCTATTGGATTTGGAATGATGATCCGCCATCAAGATCGCTATTACCAAAGTGGAGTGTAAACTCTCAAACCCTTGATAGCCCAATATGCTTGTTTAAATGACGTCGGGTTATTGGCGACGTCTGACGGAGTACAGTCAGTTGAGCACGATATGCTGATCGACCATATAACATTGGCTTACAGTCTTGGCATGTCTGTGGCCCACAGCCGGACGTATACCAGAGAGCACCTGCCCAGTCTCCCTACGCAAAAGAAGGACGTCAGTGACAATCGGTCGCGCTCTAACTAAGTAGGCGACAACGAAAAAGAAGGTTCTTACGCAGAATGTTAGATCAAGTACTATGTTGTGCGCATCAAAGTGTTGGTCATAGTCACAAAAACCAGGGACCATGGGAAAATTTGCAAGAGGCTCCCCCCAAGACGAGTCCGGGGTAAGCAATTGCGAGACACTAGGCCCGTAACGGATCGCCGGTGGGGCCGAGTAATCATTCCGCTCCCAGAACCAGACCTTGATGGCGCCTTCCGATCTGGACATGACATAAAATCCGCCTCTCTCCGCATTGAACGCCGCGCCATAAGCACCACTGGACTCAGACTTGACACCGCACCCTATGTTTCCATTATCAGCGGTGCTACAATCGTCCGAAACGGTCGTCCTATTTTTATTTAACCCCCTTTATTAGCATCAAAGGTCCCAAAAGCGCGTATACGAAAGCGAGAACTCACCCGGACTGTGGCCGACTCTGGGGTATTGTGCAACCTGGGGAAGTATGCAGACTTACTAAATTGTGGGCAGCGTTGTTTACACCTGCATTAGTGCGTGGTTAAGTGCGTGCGTCAGTTATTCACGGGGGAAGGGAAGGATAAGGAGTGTACCTTCGAGGATGTCAATTTCTCCGCCCCACGGCCAATTATCGGCTTGGTTCACAGTCCAAAAGGCAGGCCAGGCACCACAGCCCGTAGGCATATGCGAGATGTCCAGCACAATTATAGAATCTCCAAATGCGTCCCTCGAAGACATGCGGACGCTTGGACGCCCACGTGCGGAAGGGGGAATGACGTTCGTACTGTCCGCACGCATGTAAAATTTATTTCCTTTCGCTGAAACAAGGCTATTTGGATGAGCAAAGGTGAAATGCGAGTGCATACGCACCATATATAAGATTTTGGCTGATAGCATTTTCTCGGCTCTGGTAATCCACATAACCGTGGGATGGGTCATCCCCAGCGAAAAAATACCAATCGTCACCGAGGAAGTCATCACCCTGCCATTGTTTGTTGAGACTGTAGGTCATGCCGCCGACGCATTGAATGAAAGAGAGAGAATGCGCAATGAGAATGGCGTATTCGGTTCGCATAATTGAGATACAACGTAGTGAGGAGTATCAAAGGAGCGTGACTTGTAAGAGGTGCAAGGATGTAAAAGAGAGACTTGACCAGGGCTGGGTCCACTTGGTGGTCGGGTGAAAAGCAGGGATCCACCTCAAGTTCAACGACTGGTTCAAGCGTTTTGAACAACGTGCGACCGACAGGTTCCAGTGGCACGTTATAACTTTTCCTTTAAGAGCCATCATGACCTTAATGAGATCAGAAATAGCAGCTCAACACCAGTCATGAATGAAAAGCTATGCCAGTGACTAGCGCCATTTCGAGAATCCTCAAGTTCGATCAAGACCTAGTAACCTTTGGCGAGTCGAGCACTCTTATACAGTCGCTGTAGTGTCGCTCAAAGTCATTGCAACCAGTCTCAATCCTTACCTGGATTGGGGGTGATGGCCGCAACTGGACGGTCAGCTCTATTATTAGCAACCGCGGGGATGCCAGCGCGATGTCGGCTATATCCAAGAGCGTTTACCCACGCCATTGAAATTCGGCTCTCAATGCGATCCGAGGTTATTGCTCCTCCGGCTTGGCATCTGCGCCACCAACAAGCTCTGCTGGTTAGGTCCAACCGCTCGAGGTGTTGCCACCTCCAAAATCGTTTGCGACAACAAGCGCATACGCGCTTCGTCGCACCCAGGGCAACCACCAGGATTGCCTTCTTCCGCGGAAATGGTCCTTGTCGTCTAGGAATAATCCATCTGAATCATCTCTCTCTCAGATAACGATAACCGGGTTTATCTGTCTCCACAACTGCTGGATGCCACCAGCTCGTACCGCCACCACCCATTCCGCACAACTTGCCTATAACACCCGCTTCCACCTGTCGCATCTTCAGACCCACTTCACAAGTCTTACCATATGATGAACCTACTGCGGCACACGATGGTATCCGGGGCAGGTAGTTATATTACACCGAGACTGCATGTCCCCAAGGAGGTATGGTCGCGGGGTGGCGCTAGATTACTCCATGTATCAGGAGTCCCTTCTTCCGCGCACGCCTCCTAGCAAGTAGCTCCATTTAAACAGACAAGCGAATGATGCATATCCAAGGAGAGTGATGGTAAAATTGGATTGTCAGGAATGAGATGTGCAGGCTTGTCGATATCCTCCTCATCAGAATCGATTCGATCGAAAAGGGTGACGGCATGCCGCGCCTCTGAGAGAAGACCACCAGATGGAACGGATGGTGATGAGGCACAAGCAAATAAAAATAGGAGAATCGATCGATGAGAGCCATTAGAGTTAAATAGACACGTGTGACCTTGAGGACTCTAAAAGCGCACGAGAGATTTTGAGCGGTGTTGGAGCGTTCAGTCATCTCTACGAGGATTGGCCTAGACTCAACATTAGCAATTCTAATTGGGATAGGATGTGAGACGCAATACTGAGATGATCAACTGGTGACGACCTTTGATTTCTCAATTTGGCCATCTGTTACATAGTCTCTCTCATATTCTGGATGTTCTCCTCCTTGAATTCCTCTCCAGAGATAATGACGAGTTCCGGGATGAGACCAACATTCTGCCTTGCATGGCCATTCATTGAACAGATTAACGGAGGTTTGTGATAAGTGACACGCAAGCCACTGGCAAAGGAAAGGGTGCCAAAATGGTCATGGAATCGGAAGTGACGGCTGAAGGACTCGTTGAGCGACTCGGAGTTGCGGAACGGCCACTTTGGTTCCTCGTTTAATTTCGGTACATCTACTGCTACTTATGGACGCTCTCTAAGCCCTTTTCAGCCTACCTTTTACTACTTATAATGCTCTCTCGAACCCTCTCGAAAGGTACCATACACGCACATACATACACATACATGTCCAATTCCCCTCATATAAAAACTGTACCCTCTTTGCCTTCGAGCTCAAGCCGCGGTAATCGTCATGTCCCATCTAAACTTGTCCCGTCGAAGCATAGGATGTCAATTCTGTGTATCGATGGTTCACGTTTAGATGGCACATATCGACTGGTGAGTAGTTACCACTCACGGTCGTCTCTCTGGTTAAGGTCCTTACAACAACATGCGCTCCTTGCGACTCGGAAGACCCTTGTTTTTCCTGCGCATACTACTTCCGTAAACCTTTCTGTTTTTCATAGATACAAGTTCAATTCACGCAGTCCATTTCAATATGGGCGAACATCTCGTCCAGACTACAACGTCGAACTTTGAAGGGACCTATCCTTTTCATATTCTCCTCTCGTCTACGATGTTATCACGAAAATCATTCCTCATTATTCTATTAATCGATCTTGTTATTTCTTCCCCTGCTCGCAATAATGTCGGTAATCGGTATGTGTGTCTTGCCCGACAAGCAGTCGTCGCTGTCTAATCAATAAAACAAAAGGCCGATCCTTTCCGGACACTCCGTGGACTATGAAAAGCCTTTAGAACTTTTTGACTTGAGCTCTGTGGTCGCTACTCCTTCCATGTCGTCTTTACGATCGGCTGATCCCCGCATTAGGAGAAAGAGAGACGGTCGGTGCTCTTGAAATACGCACATGCGGATAGATATCTTGCTGGGATCGATCTCAATGCAGATGACACCATCTACCTGGCCAATCAATATTCTCCCAACGTTAGCGACTATAACTCGGAGCACCCTCCTTCTTCACGATCCCCGGATACTCAGTTTCAGAGTGCTGCCACTGCTGCTGCTCGGACCGTCAAGCTACCGCTGCACGACGATGTCTCGGGCACACTCGACTTGCTATACTACGGTCCAGTTGGTTTTGGAACTCCCTCGCAAGTGCTCTCTGTGGACATTGACACGGGCTCGGCCGACCTCTGGGTGCCCTCGAACTGTAAAAACTGCCACGGTCGCCAATTTTCTTCAACCCGCAGTTCGACTTTCCGTTCGACTAACCAGGTTTTCTCTGTCGCCTACGTACGGTCTTTTTTTTTTTTTCTGTCTACATGGGGTGCTCACTCTACCGATGCCCCGCCGCCTGGATTTGGTATCGGACGGGATTTTTTTTTTCACATCAAAAAAAAGGGCACGGGCAAAGTCTCAGGGACTGTCATCACGGATTCCGTATCGATTGCCGGGCTGACCGTTGATCATCAAGCATTCGGAGCTGTGAACGACCAGTCGGACGAATTCGGACAACAGCCGAACGACGGTCTCATCGGTATGGCGTTTGGGACCATCGCGCAGTGTCGACAGCCCACGTTCTTCGAGAATCTCATCAAGCAGCGCATCCTCTCTTCACCGCTCTTCTCCATCCACCTCTCGCGCCGCGAGAAGGAAGGGTCTTCCGTATGTTATTTTATTTCGACAGAAACCCTTTTTTTTACGCTTGAAATGATGAATCAATAGGTATGCTTTGGTTGTGTCGATTCTAGTCAGACTATCGGCCCTCCGACGTGGTTTCCGGTGATCTCAAAAGTGAGCGGCAGCCACACCCAAAAAAGCTAAAAAAAACAAGCTTTTTCATTTTTTTTCCCGGGTTCTCCCAGACATACTGGACCATCGGAATGGATGGTATGTGGGTCAATGGCAAAAAGGCCCCAACCAAATTGACCGCAGTTAAGTTCGTTTCACCGATATAACCAAATTTGTTGTCTGTCCCTCCAAAAAATCCGAGCGTTTAGCTAAAATTTGTAATTTTAGGCCATCGACACGGGCACGTCGCTGATCTACGTACCATCCAAACTCGCGATCGCCTTTTACAGCCTCATCCCTGGTTCCAAGCGCGCAAGTCAATACGGTCCCGGTACAGTCTCTCTTCTCTTTCCCCCACCCACTTTTTCCTTTACTTTTTTTGATTTTTGATTTTTGGCTAGGGTATTGGACCGTACCTTGTTTCTCCGTTAGGCAAGTCGAGCTCTCGTTTGGCGGACATCGCTTCGCGATCCACCCTCAGGATTTTCAGTTGGGTCGTGAGAGTGCGGGCTCTGCGGACTGCGTCGGTGGCATACTTTCTACGGGCGACAGCTTGCCTCCAGATCTCGCCATCGTAGGTGATGAATTTCTCAAATCTTGTAAGTTTGTTCCTGGTCGGATCAATCCAAAATAAAAAAAAACTCAGTCGTCCCTTATTTGATATGACCTGAAACTCAGGGTACTCCACATATGACTACGGAAACGGAGTGAGGGTAGGCTTCTGGCCTGATGTAAACAACAAGTAAAATTTGGACAGAGGGCAGGGATGTATTTAGCGCCCAACTATCTATTGCTCTTTTCCGTGAAGTCTCTCTGTTATGCAATTAAAGAGCGTGATCTGTATGAAAAAAAGGGCCCCCGAGTAGTAATATTAAAAAGGTAACTTATTCCCGGCGAGCTTAATTTATGTTCAACATAGACTAGTGTGTCTTGGGCTTTGCGCCCAGCTTTTGCCCACCGAATACCTTGCGGCGCTGCTTGATCATATGCGTGTACATCGGATACAAACCTGCACAGCCGCCATCCCCCGCGCGCCTGGTTAGCATTGGCTCACGGACGAGAGAAGGGGAAGGGACTCACCCGGCCACCACGCGATGAAAAGCACGCCACGGAGAAGCGCATAGGCATCCCACTGCGCGAGCGGCAGTACCGAAATCCAAGACCCACCGCTCGCGATGGACAGAGGCAGCGTGGCAAAATTGACGAGCGCTTCGGAACCGGCGCCGGTCGGGTAAAGCACGAAAAAGGTCGAGTAGCGAGCCCATACGAGCAAGGCCGGTTCCCACCCGACGAGCGCGGCGGCGTAGAACGTGTATCGGATGACTTCGGTCAATGCCCAGGAGAGCACCATGCTAGCGTAGAACGGGCTGCGCTGAGCCTAAAAGAGAACGTTTAATTATCATTATTTTTCACAGAGGGATTGAAGGAACACGCACGGAGGGAAAGCGCGCGCCTATGCACCAGACGGAGAATAGTCGGCTCGCGACTTGAACTGCTGTAGTCGGTAGCGGGCTACGCACGAAACCGAGCAGAACGTGCAAAATTTCGAGCACGGCGGCGGTCTGTACGCGCGCGGTAGTATCTCCCACTGCATCATAGGCGGTACAGGCACGCTGGTAGAATGGGGCGAGATGCGCTGGGATGAAAGAGGGTACCCAGATGAACACGCTCGTTTTGAAGGTCGCGAACCGATGATGGTGTTGGTGCGGGTATAAGGAGAAGAGATGTGCGAGCGTGCGGTAGAGGACGAACGACCAGGCTCCGGTGGAGAGGACGTTGTACGTTATGAGGTACAACTTGATGAGCGATCTGGCGCCGACACGAGTTTCTGGAAGGAAATCGGATTCAGAGGGTGCCTCTCAAACTTTTGGGTTGATGTACAAGTGCTCTGAGAGGTGGTATTCACTTTTTGTTTTTTCTCTCTGAGACGATTGGGAGGTGGCCGAGACCTGTGGTTGGGTAGGCATAGTGAGACAGGGGACGAAGGGAGAGGGAGGAGAGAGATGAGATACGGCAAGTAACCCCCGTCTCCGGAATGTGTTCGTTGCCGGAACAACCGCGGAGGAAGGGCGAGTAGGCCACGATGACTAATGAAAAGCGCTCGGCACCACCAATTTGGAAATGGAAGTCGTTGCTTCTCGGCTTCTCTGTCCGATTACGGCGGCCGCGAGGCTCGAGTCGAGAACGCCCCACATCAGTCGGCGTTTGGTAATCCGCCACTTGCCACTACCTCTTTTTCTCCGACTGTGCCGGGTCCGAAACACTATCATTACTGTAATCGCTATCACTGCCAACAACAGCCTAGAAAAAAAAAGAAAAAAAAAAAGAGAGGAAAATAGAGAGAGAGAAGATACAAGCCACGACACAGGAGCGTGTGCAAAAACAACTAAGCTAACCCAATCGAGCCCGTATTGGTCGGGAAGGCAACAAAGTGAAATCCCGACCATTGGCCCTGACACTAACGAGCCAAAAGTGAACAAGAAAGAAGAGCGCGGAAAGAAAAACGTGCATGCATCGATAGCACGCGGCCATTCGATTGTCATCCATCCATCGGTCGGAAACAAATCGCCTGCTCACCGATCCCCACTCTTCCAGTCATCCTCCTCCTCCCCCCCTTTTTTTTACTCCTTCGGCTCCTCGGCGCTCTCGGTCACGGGCGCAGCGGCTGGTCTATTATCATCACTGCCACTTGGTGGAGGAACTGACGAACCTCCTGAACCGATCATTTGGGCCTGACTCAGCGCAGCTCGGAGAGCCGCGTTCTCAATTCGTAGTTGGTCAACCAGTGCGCGGCATTCTTCCCACCGTCGGTTCGCCTCATCAGCGGATGCGAGTGCCGCATCAAGTAGCTGGGAGCGTGATTCCAACGCTTTAACATGTCTGTTGTGTTAAAACGTCTCGTCAAGAGATGTGAAAGAATAGACAGCGTGATAAAACGTACTGGTCCCTCCGTTCACGAAATGCGCGCTGTGCTTTACGATTCTGCTCGGCGCGTTTACTTTGGCTAAGCGTGCGAGTCGTTCCACTCATAGTCGATGTCGGTGCACCATTCGAGGCTTGAGTTTGGCGTTGTTCTTGAGTAGGCTCGGAAGGAGGGGGTGGAGCAAGTGGCGGGAGGCCAGCTGAGGGATAATCCCCCGGCGGGTATTGAAAACCGGGGGGAGGAATGAGGTGCGCCGGAGGCACTAGAGTATGTGCAGGAGGTAGGGTGTGCTGCATGGCAGATGGTGGAGGTGGAGGAGGAACAGTCGGAATTGCATCTGCGCCCGGGGGTGATTTTCGCTTTCGTGACCGGGTTTGTGACTGAGTCATCGAAGGCGGGTCCTGGCGAAGGCGCATGGTTTGTATTGTACCCTGCGGTTGTTGCTGTTGCTGTTGTGAAGGCTGTTGTTGCTGAGGGGTTTGTTGATCTGAAGATGTTGTGTTCTGGGGAGGTTGAGCATTCGGAGTGCTAGGAGATGACTGCGCATGGTAAGAGGATTGAGCTAACATCAGGACGGTGGAAAGAAATTTGGTGAGCAACGGGGGTTGCGTATTAGTAAGATTGCCTCCAGCCGGTATCAGCCGGTTTACTCACGGGGTCCACTTTCTTCCTTTCGATACATCTTTTACTTGCGTTGGTTTAAAGAGCTGTGCCTACCCCTGAAAAATGGGTGCAGGGAAATTGCAGAGGCTTTTTGGGATGTTGAATTACTGGTGCTATGGTTGGGGCACCTGCTTATGTACAAATCCCTATCCCCGTTGCGGGGCTGACTAACCAACTGTCACGCCATTTAGCCCTTCCCGGTTCCCTCGGCGTGATGAAAATAATATATATTATATTATTCTTTTGATTAGCGCTAGAGAGTGAGTGTGAGAAATTAACACGTAATCAACGCATGGTATGCCATTGGCCGCGTGCTTTCTCTCGTCGTTGTCTTTGCCTGGGTCAGCCTCGAGTACGGCTTGTCCTGTCTTTCTACTCTCTTCTCTTTCCCCTTTCTTTCTTCTCCTTGAACCTATCCTTTTTTTTCCTACACACATTCCGTATCTCTCATGGCTCCCAAATCTCAAAACTCTGCTCAGGCAGAGTCACAGCAATCCTCATCCGTCAAACCAAAGCGTGGCCTTTTCGCCCGATCTTCCTCCAAGTCTGCATCCAAAAATAAAGAAATACAGTCAGCCACACCTAACTCGATCAACTCTGCCAACCAATCCCAATCCCAATTAACTCAATCCGGCAGTGATGCTAGCCCACTCCCGGCTCCTACCGCCCTAACAACTACCTCTCCTTCTTCCTCATCCCCTCCTCCAACCATGAGCCAAAACGGCGTCACTGACTTTGACGCTACGTCTTCAAGTATCGGTGCCAGCCCCCAAGAAGCGCCGGTCCCGAGTGCTTCACAACTCACAGCTGAGCAAGCCTCAGCTCAAGCAACGACAACATCGACCACTACCGTAGGGTCCTTATCCGGCACCGCGACGTCATCCGCACCCGCAGCTTCTGAACCTGCCGACGATACTGACCGGGAGAAGGAAAAGGACAAGGGTTCCCTATCCACCACCTTGACGGGTACTCATCATACTCGTGTTTCACGCAAAGGCGCACAGACGGCCTCCGAAGGCGCCCACTCATCTACCGCGGCAGAACGACCTTCCACCCCGAATTCCGCGGCCAACCACAAGGTTCCAAAATCTCAGCCTTCTCCCCGCGTGTCTTTCATTTCACGCCTATTCCGCGCCCTCGTACCGTGTATTGGTCCCTCACGCCTTCCAACTGAGGCTGCCAATGAGGTAGTCCCTGATCCTGATTCTTCCGCTACTGCATTGCGTGAGAAACCCTCGACTCGTGACGCAGAGAAGGATTCGTCCTTACACCCCGTCCAAGAAACTCCCGTTACCAGCGAATCTCTTCCGGAACAAGCTCATCCCAGCACAGATCTCTCTTCTTCGCCCTCCGGCACCGCAGCCGAACCATCCCTCTCCCCGTTACAACTACCCCCGACTGTGAAATTAGATAAAGATCTGGATATCGTCATTCCCCCTACACCAACCAAGATCATTCCGGAATCAGAAACAGGAGGTGTTACTTCTAGCGCCGTCGTACCCCCCGGTTCCACAGCTGAAGAGGTGGCTCAGCTACGTGCACATCAAACCCATGAGTCGGGAGATGAGAGCGATGGGACGAGCTTCACCGAGGAGGAGGCAGAGGATGTCCCTGGTATCGATGAGGCCGAGGATGATGAGGATAGGCTAATTCTGAATGGGGGTGCAGGGATACCCGTTGGCCCCGTAAGTGCCATCAGATATTTCACCATCCATTACTTGGACTCATCCGCCCTCACAGGATGGTATTCCTCGACCACTCTTACCGCCAATCGCCCCACAACACGTCGGACGCAAATGCCTTGTCCTAGATCTCGACGAGACTTTAGTACACAGTAGTTTCAAGGTGTGTCGCCTTTTGGTCTTCCATCGATCTCTATTCCGAAGTTTCCTGTCCAGTCGATTCAGCAAGCTGATTATGTCGTACCCGTCGAAATTGAGTATCACTGGCACAATGTCTACGTAATCAAGCGCCCGGGCGTAGACAACTTCCTGAAAAAGATGGGTGAGATTTATGAGATTGTTGTATTCACGGCCAGTTTGAGCAAGGTTTGTCCTTGGCATTCCCGATGTTCCGTATACTTGTCTAACTCCGACTGCTTAGTATGCGGACCCTGTATTGGACAAACTGGATGTTCATCATGTCGTCGCCCATAGACTATTCCGTGAAAGTTGTTACAATCACAAGGGAAATTATGTCAAGGTAATGGTTACGTTGTTACGCTTTCGATTTGCTAGAAAACGACCGATTGCAGGATCTATCGCAGCTGGGTCGTCCGATCGCCGACACTATCATCCTGGACAACTCACCGGCTTCGTATATATTCCACCCGAACAATGCTGTTCCAGTCTCCTCCTGGTTCAACGACCCCCATGACACGGAGCTCACTGATTTGTGTCCTTTCCTAGCGGATTTGAGCTCTACAGATGATGTACGGGGAGTACTAGATGGTGGTTTGTAGACTGCGGCATCTGTGCAGTCTAGCTTAACCCGTGTCTTTCCCCACTTCTGGAGTCGCGGTACCCTCCCCTTTGTCCATTTCTCTTGGTCATTTCCGGTTAATTGGTACATACAATCAATTCTTTATACCCTGCAATCAAGTCAGTCACATTCGTATCAGCTTCGCTTTACCGTTTCCTTGCACAGTTGCACACTTTCTCTCTCTCTCTCATCTAGGCCTACTTGCATACCCGTCAGTGGTACCAAACCAGACCCGCAAGACGAGCACTTTCCTCCATTAACTTTTCATCCCCCTCCTTTTTTCTTCTGCGTCGCTGGTTGACTACGCTGTCCTCGGAAATACACCACTTCCATACACACCATGACCTGTATACTCCCACCTTCCTTTTTCGAATGAATCGCTTCTCACCTCCTCCGGGTACTGTATACCTTCCATTCCTTGCCCACGACCAATCGTGTAGCCTTCCTTTCTCATTACCCACGCACCCCATTTTTGCTCTCCCCTTCAAACCCTCGCTTTCGCGCTTGCACGTGAATATTTGGACTTTCTCTGTGCCAGTGGCGCTAATCCTTTTTTTTCCCCTTTTTAAAATCCTCGTTGACCGGTCTCTTTGCTTTTATTATGTCACGTACTGCCTGGTTTTTCCCATTCAGCCCAACTTTTTTTTTTTTGCCCCACTATTCACGAACTGGTTACGATGAAAAAAAAACAAACAAAAAAACCCACAATGCGACGATTCTTATTTTGCCCCCAACCCTTTACTTGACCCTTTCCTTCAAAGCTCCAAAGTCTGATCCGGGTTTGATGCAAAGCGCGATCATGGGATGTGATCAATCTTTTTTTTTTTTAAAAAAAAGGTTTCCGGGACGAAATTCTGTTTTTTTTTATATGATTGAGAGATACGAGTACTAGATCTCTCACTTTTGACCGATTGCACGGTTTTGGTGGTTGTCGTTCCACTTAATTACTCGCCGGTTGAAGCTTGTTATTCATTCAAAGTCGTGTCGCTTACAAAAACCCGCAGCAGGCACCAAAAACTACGTCACCCCCGCAGCAATGAGAAACGCCTCCATTTCAGCCCAAACTCTTTTTGACCTTTCTTTTCCATCATCTGAAACTACAGTTAGTAGCTCCGAGGCTGATCCGGCGGCAAGATATGAGAAAGGTGGTTCGGATTATAATCTTAGTCATGGTTACGTCATGGAACACCAGTAACGTACAGTAAGCCAGCCCCAGGGCGAGACTTGCCAGTGACCACGGGGTCCACGACGACGTACACTGACTACCGTACGGATTTATTGTTTACGTTGTGACCTACGGAAATAACGCGTGGATATGCTGGGCCCTCTTGATCATCACGTCTACTAGTGACTTGACATCGCTCCACCTCTCGGAATTGTATCTTGAACCTTTTGATCGATCTTGTACGATGCTTGTGTTGGTTTACGGCACCACACTGGTTGCAGAACCGCATGGGCACCACCACCTCCGAGTCAAAACTTCTCAGCCACTGGCATAGACCCACTCTCCGATCCGCTTTTGTTGACTACAACGCCCTTCTCCATATTCCCTCGGACCCTACCGCGTGACGGTCGGAAGGTCTCGGGTTGAAAACGTCCCCGTGGGAGAAGAGTACGATGACGACGATGACGACTCGTCAGGCATCTTTGTTCAGACGATCACTCACTGGCACTCGGGTCTTATTTTATTCTTCGTTGTCATTTATTACCCAAGCGGAGCAGCCTATCGTCCATGGAAGCATATTTTTATCAGAAGAGACAGACAGCGTCTGATGCGCCTAGTGTTTACGCCGTCCGACGGCCACTTGATTGTATTAAGACCCTTATCTGCAACAAGTTCTGTCGTCTAGGTTATTGCAAGTGTACTGCATGCCGACGTCTGCCTCCTTCAATTCTTTCGACTCTAAATTACAAGAAAGTTAACGTGTACGAACACCAGTTCTGACTTTTGCGTGACGCGGTATGCTGCTACTTTTGGGTCATTGTCACCCTCGTCAACCTTCGCAATGCGGTACAGTCAGTCAAGATAAAACAGAAAATAAGGGCCAAAACGAACCTATGGTTCGAGTTCAAAATACTTGGTGTTGTGATTTAAAGCATTCTCAAACTTTCACAATTTGCGTTATTAAGGGGCGTATGTAAGAGCTAGATTCCAACACGTACCATGTCCTTGAGAAGCCCCAAGACCAGTGCGAGGTTTTTCAAATCATCACCCAAATCGATCTCACTCGCCAAATTCAACCGCCCTTTAAGAGGAGGGACACTTGATTCGTCAGGGCCCCGGTAAATAAAGAACATCCACTTCTCTCCAGAGGTAATACAACCTCGGAGTGTGGACAGGCTTGCGTGGACTTAAAATTAAAAAGGTTCAATAGAAAAGAGGACATACCCGTAGCGTTTACAAAACGACGCCACCGTAATTGTGGCCTGAGGGATAGCGTCTTGTAGCCCATCCCACTTGGTTCCGATGATAATCGGACAGGCGGGCATGTTGTTCGTTTTGGCACAGTCGTCGAGTAACATGGGGAGGCAGTTCTTCCAAAAGTCCACTAGTAAAAAAAAAAAACAGATGTACGAAAAATACTACAAGGGAGAACAAAGTGAGCCTTACCAGAGAACTCTCCGGGTTGAACGTCGATCAGCAGATAATCGACCGCTCCGCCAAATGAAACGGTGCCGGAATCGGTCTCGAAAGTGGTTTCGTCGATGGAAAATTCACGAAAGTAGATATGGCGCTGCCTTTCATTTATTGGCATTGGGCCCATTGCCGAAAGAAACCCCGCGAGGATGCTGCAGATCAAGGGTTCACATGAGCGCTTGTTCTGAGTAAAAGAGAAAAAGATGAGCAGGTGGAACATCGGCAGCTGGCATTGACTTACGAACTGAGGACACGTGAGACGCAGCTGCGGGATCCATTCTACAGTGTTCTCATTAACGAGAGCTTTGCCAGCGGCCTCGACCTCACCCCTTTTCTCCTCGAACAGAGTGAGAGATAGGGGGGGGTGAGAGGTTATACCGACTCGAACGACGACAGATTCGTCAACCTCAGAGAACGGCATACACTGAGAGGCAAAAAAAAGTCACAAGACGAGTATAAAGAGTAAGTGAAGGTACAAACGGTAGCGAGTCGCAACTCTTTGCGTATCTCCTCAAGTTTAGGAATGAGCGCAGGAGGCATCCGAGTCGATTCGTCTAAAATATCGTCGATTCTAGCGAGCAGCATCTCCAGGACTTCTCTAGGGGAAGGTTCTTCCTCTAGTGCTCTCTTAACAAACATTGGCATTTTCTCTTAAAAGCGGAGGTACAAGGAGAGGTCAGACGGACGGGACGGTGCAAGACAGTGCAGTATTCACAAGTCAGGGGGTCTCCATTTTGAGTAAAGTTATTGCACTTTTCCAGGCTCTATCTCCGATTGAGAAGCGAGGGGGCGTTCCCGCATTTGTTACAACTCGAGGCTTTAACGAGGCTACGAAGGTGCCGGTTCGGGTGATGAATGTATATGGTTTACGGCACGCTGGTTGCAGACTCGGACTTCACCTCCGAGTCAAACTTCTCAGCCATGGACCCACTCTCGGATCCGCTTTTGTCGACTACATACAGTACTTACAGACGACCTTTTCTATATTCCCTCGGGCCTCGGAAGGGTATCGGGTTGAAAACGTCCCACGAGGACGACGATACGATGACGATGACGACCCGTCAGGCTTCTTTCTTCAGACGATCACTCACTCAGGTCTTATTTTCTTCTTC
>QLPA01000182.1:0-30912 GCA_003313945.1 Lactifluus pinguis
TCCGAAGTAGTCACGGTTGAGCTTGGTGGCTCGAAAAAAAAAAAAAAGAAAACGTCTCGCGTACTAGTACTGGTCCTATAAACCCGTCGGTACCTTTTTATTCTCGGGAGTCCGCTTTGCACGGGCCCACTCGTCACGAGGGCGTGGGGGGGAGGGCTCTTTGACGTCCCGCGTCCGTCGTCGGTTCCTGGTGCTGAGTTGCTACAATTGACATAAAAACTTACCGACGTATTACCGAACTGTTTTTTTTTTCGCTGCATTCTTCGAAATGTAGCTTACCCCACCCCGCTATTTTCAAAAGGAAGCCCCCCACCCCTCGGCCCCGACGAGGCAAACAAAAAAGATAATCAAGCGGCGCCAGCGCTTATTTATTGAGAGCGTCTACGTCAGGGGGGGGAACCAAATTTTTTGTGCTTTACCACAGGTAAAAAGTAGAAAAGTGTTGTGTGTGCCACGACTCCTCCCGCTTAAGTTGCCTGCCCCTTGAGTGTGCAAAAAGACAGGCACGACGCCCACATTGCACAGCCCTTTTGTTGTAGGGACTTGTTGATTCTCGTCCCTCCCCTCCCGTATATGTATTTTCACCACCAGCGGCGCTCAGTTTCGCGGCGTTGCACCTCCCTCCCTCGTGCAACCCCTGGGGCCTGACAATCCTTCCGCGCTTACACGAACGAAGAGCAGCCAAGTCCACGTGAGGGGGGCGATAAGTGGGCCCGGGCGCTGCGCTATCAGCCAAATTTTCTTCGCTCCACACCGCTTCCTTCACTTCACTTCATCCTCTTTTAACATACACGCTCAGGTGGTCTTTAAACGTATAAACGACGTATTGTTAAAGATTGCGCATCGGATAAGCCGGTCTCATCATACGGCTATTGGGGAACATCCTCACCGATTGAGCCGCCGTACCGCCGGATCCGGGAGCTTTTCCTTTTATAGCACCAGCCCGCGGGGGGACCAAAAACTAACCAACTGTGGTGACCTTTTTTTGCGTAATTATTCTAAGAGGGTGGATTGCCTGGATCGACGTTCCCGTCCGTTGCAGTAGTTTTAGGGAAGGAGCGAAGCGGGTTAATTATTCGCGAGCTGTTTGTCACACTAGCTCGTCTATTCAACCAACAAGCGAAACTTTTTTGATCAGTCGTCTCGCATGTGGATTGGCGACCAAGCCAGAATAAAAGTTTTTGTCAAACTCAGTGCTGCTGGGCTTTTCTATCATTATCTCCGCTCGATCGTAAATGATGGGATCGTTCACGCGACGGGTTACCTTTGAACAATCGCTAGGACAGCTCAGTTGGTGATCCAGTGGTGGCACTAGGAAAAAATAAAATAAAAACAGGGCGTAGAAATGGTCATAGCAGCCTGTTTGACCAGACCCGTCCATGTATCCGAGTCGGTGCGGTAATCGCTGGGCTATTGGATGATAGTGAACAGTTGAAAAAAAAATGGTGGAGCCCGTTCTGGATGCTGTTATACAGATAGTCACTTACAAGAGAACGCCACCGCCATCAATGAGAGGATGATTTGTTCGCTAGAACAGTGTGCCCTGGGAAAAGAATTCTATCCTATCACTTGACCGCGTACACGGGCCAGTGAATGAGAGTCGGAATGCTGAATCAGTTACAGACCATTACGAGTTGATCTCACGAAAGCGAAAACCGGGCCTTAGGCTCCAGGCGAGAGTTCCTTCTGGCCTTCTTTTTTGAAGGAGGGAATTGAAGATTCTGGAACGCCCGACAAATGATGTACGTAAGTAATCTAGTTTTTTTGGTACCTTGCTGTAATTTGCCGTAAAGGTCTGTGGGAGAGAGTGCCGAGTTGTTATTGGTTTCTTTTTGTGGTTGAGGTTTGGTCAATGTCCTCTCGTACCTGTTACATACGCCGGCTTCTGGTGAGATGGTTTAACTTTACTGCACCCCGGATCCGCAGAGTATAATGAAGAAGCTTCGCAGGTCAAGTGGGTTTTCTCAAACGGAGATAAAATTGTAAATTTCTTCGCTCGCTCTGGTCCGACCCGACCCGACCGCGTGGAATGCCCACGGGCTTTGACATGTGTGGAGGATCAGAAGACGCGCTTCGTTTTATGCTAGGAGAGGATACGTGCGGGTGCGGAAGCTGTTGTTCTCCGTGAGAAACGGAAGGCATCCTCGCAGGGGGATGGAACGGGATGGGCGGCGCGCGGAGTTTGTATATGCGGAGCGAAACAGAAAACAAGGGTATGTATGACAAAAGGATTAACTAGTTAAAGAAAGAGAGGACAGAGGAAGGGATGGATCGCGTAGAGGTCACTGTAGTAGGTGAACGGGATATATTCGGGCAAAAGGATCGAGGAGAGAACTCCACATAGATCACCGACGAAGGGGAACGAGACGTATAGTGAGAATGGTGATGGAGGAGGAAAATAAGGGGAGGTAGTAGCATCAGGAACAAGAAGGTAAGCGGGACGGGATCTGCAAAAAGAGGGGAGGGGCGGGAGAGGAGGGGGAAGGGCGGTGGTGAGAGGATTTGGGGGGGGGGAGGGGTGGGGGGAGAGTGGCGCGAAAGAAGAGGTAGAATGATTGATAGAGTAAGGTTTGAATCTATCGAGAGTTACGTATCGGGAGTACTTGTGACAGATGCCAGGTGATACGCGAGGTATGACGGTTCAGGAAAGAAGGGAGGGAAAGGGTAAGAAATACGGTACTGTAAAGTAAGGATGTAGAGAAAAGAAATTGATGGTTGACAGTGTTGAAAAGGAGGGGTGGCGTTGAAAGAGGGTGAGGGAAAGGGTAGAGAGGGTGAGAGAGTAATGAGAATGGGTGAGAAAGGGCATTAGTCTAAATGAGGATAAGATCAAGGAAAAATCTGATCCGGATCAGGAACCGATAGAATGGCTTTTATTTTTTATTTTTTTTTAAATAATAGTAGGGATAAGTTGTCAGGCACGAGAAATGCTTATAGAGAGAGGGCGGCCGGCTCTGTCTTTCTCTTGAGACTCGTAAAGAGCGCTGCGCGGGTCTCCCTTTCTCTCTTCCTCATAATGGACACCTCGCCATCAGATTCCCCTCACAGAGATATGGCTACCACTCTCGTTCTCCCCACAAACAACCTTCACTCTCAACCTCACCAACAACAAAATCCACCCGTCAATAGGCGCTATCGTCCCGCGCCCGCAAAAACCTTCCAATGTCGTGGTTATGGTGATTGTCGCATGGTTTTTAGTAGGAGTGAACACTTGGCCAGGCACATTAGGTCCGTGTTCCTTGCCCCTTCTCCATCACTTTTCTTCCTCCCGTCCCTGGCTCATCCCCATCCTCACTCCAGAAAACATACTGGTGAACGTCCGTTCAGTTGTCACTGCGGAAAGCAATTCTCTCGTCTGGACAACCTTCGTCAACATGCTCAAACCGTTCACGCCGATAAGCAGGAGGCCAATGAACGAATGATGAGAGAACTTTCTTCTCTTCACGCCACCATGGCCGCAGCCAACAAGGCCAGTCAGCACCGCGGCAAGAGGGGCACTCAGCAGCCTCCGCCTGTATCTGTCTCTTTATCCACAGAATCTATTTCGGATCCGTCTGCTGACCCTACTGCTCCCCATCATCACTTGCACCAACAACCCCAGTCTGCTGCCCCGGGTCCTAACAGTGCCGGTCACGGTCATATCAAGCAGGAAGATATGCAACCGCCTCTCTCCTTGGTCTCTCAACGTCCTGGCACGAGCACCGGGTACGAAGGCGACACTGATATCCTTTACCATCCGCAACATTCCTCCGCTAATTCTCGTACATGGTATGTACAAGACCAGGATCGCTCTCACTCTCGCCAGGCCACCAGTCATTCCTTTCGTGACCCCGGCCAGTCCTTTCGTGCCCCCTCCGCCGCATCACCCCCTTCACCTGCATCCTCAACCGCTCCGTCCGCCGCCACTCCATCCTCTTCCCCGTCAACACACCAACCTCGCCCCGGCCAGTCCTTTCTCGCCTCAGGAGAGTCATTCGTCGAGCTCGGTGTCGCCGATCTCCAATCCTCTTCCGCCTGGTCATCGAACCGCGTCCCAAACTCCGATATCCGACCCAGTTCTAGCAGCAGCCGTCCCCCGACTGCATCTCGCGAATCTGCCGACTCATATGCTCGATCACTCCCACCCCTCTCAGCTATCGTCTCCTCATCACTCCCCCCATCCCAATGGGGTCCCGTCCCCGCACAATCCGTTTTTCCCATTCCCTCAGGCCCCGGCATTGTCCCGGCAAGACCGACCACCGCTACACGTCCTGGCACAGCTCCCGCCTCGTACTACCCCTCCCACCCATCCCTCGGCGGTATCGGTGGAGGATCTGGACTGGTACTATCATCAACACCAACGCCAACCAACTCCTACGGACCCTCAGAATTGGCCCGGTCATCGTCAGGATATGGCCCCGCCCCCGATGCCACTGACGCCTCAATCGGCGGTGGATACGACTCGCCCTTTTCTTTCCACCCACCGGCGCTCTCCGACCAGTCTGTCGTCTCGCGGAAGCGACCATTCTCTGGAATCGATGACGATGACCACGAACGGCTCGGCTCCTCCGCAGGCGGTTCGGAGTCTCGACCCCAATCTCGCCGACTCTCCGTCATGGAACTCTGCAATGACATCGATGCAGATCCCTCCACTCGACCATTTTTACCACTTTCAGCCTTCCAGGGGGGCACAGGGTCAACCTCGCGCCCAAATACAGCCTCGACGAGCCTCGCAGCACTCGCAATCGCCGATGCCCCCGCCACCGCGAACGAACAGCAGTACCGGCACCCATCACCAATTCGTGCAGGAAATCAGGCATCAGCAGCAGGGGGAGGAGGCTCAAATGCGGGCTTATCAAGCCCATGTTCAAGCTCAGGCTCAGGTGCAAGCACAAGCCCACGTGGAAGCTCAGTCGCAAGCACAAGCCCAGGTGCAGCATCAGGACGAATTTACCAACAACACCAGCAGCACCAGCATGCATCAGTATTCAGCAACGCCGTACTTCGCCATGGGGGAGCCGCCTCTCCATCCCCACCCTTACGGTCAATCTCAGCCGTCGTCACAGGTGGGCCAGGGGGCACCGCAACGTACGCCTCCCCAGGGTCCAGCCCCGGGTCAAGCGCAAGCGCTCCACGCGGTTACGGTGCGGTCGAACCTCGCCGGGAACGCGCCGAGCAAGTTCGACTCGCGGTCTCTTCTCCCCACGCAGCCTCTGCTCTTGGAATGAGGGTCTAGTCGCAGCTTCTGCCGCTCTCACACACGCTCTTTTCATGTTTCATCCCAGTTGGCTTGGTGCTTGGATACCCATTGCTTTGTCTGAATGTGATAATACCTATATCTTTTGCTCCTGACATCCGATTGCTCGTTGGGGTTCGGTGTACTTTGCTTCAGGGTTTTTTTTTGTTCTATGTGTGTTGGCTTGTTGGTTTTTTTATCTTCGATGCTAAGGTATTTACATGACGTGACATACTTACCCCCTCTGCCTGCTTTACTTGCTGCGATCCCCCCCGTTGTTCACCCAAAATATTCCCTTGTTGGTACCCAAAAAAAAAAGTCAACCTCACCTTCGTTCTTTTGTAAACTTTCTGATTCTCGACATTTTACTCGTTACCCTCTTTTTTGGATTCCCAGTGCGTTTTATATTCTTATTGTTGACCCTTGTAACATGTGTTGCTGGCATTATTCCTTTCATTCATCGTACACCCTTCTCGCGCCCCTCCTTCCCTCGAGTACAGTAACATGTGCTATCCTTCTCTCCGCTCCCAAAAGAAAGAGCCTTCCCTCTAGTTTGTCTGCGTAGGTGCATCGTCCAAATACCCCGTAAGATGTAGAGTAGTAGTTACGTCAGCGGTATATGTCAATGAAAAATGTGAGGAAGACGAAGCAACGGAGGGAATAAGAAAAAAGGAACGAACATTGTTGGCCACTTCCACGATCGGAAATAGGGCGCGATCGATAGTGAGGCACTCATGCCGTGCCGTACCTAATCCAAAGGTACTCGGGCGCGCACGGTAAGAATTGGTTTGCCGATCCGTACCTGTCCGGGAAAAAAGAAAGACAATCACCGCTCCGCATCCCCGAATGGACCACTTGCTCCTCCTGCTTTGCATCCTCTACAGGTTTATCATCCGTTCCTAGTGATAGTAGTTAGTAGTCACGGGCCGGGCACGGGGTGCAGTATTTGCATAGATGCGCTGGTGTCGGGACCGAACGTAATATTATTACAAAGTCGTCGATTTCCCATACAGTAACTTACTACAAGTAGGTAGTCGATCGTGCCAAACATCTGGTAATAACTGTATTGTCCGATGCGATGCCACTTGAGCGCCATTCCAGTAATCCATTGGCACAACTGCTCATCACCAATCATCGTGAATCTAGTATTGCATCCCCTGCGCTCGCTGTCCGAGTTCGGGGTTGGATGACTGTATTGGCAAGTTCAGTGGCTGAGAACTAAAATTGGTGTTATTCGCGGATCACTTGGGGTCAAAGTCAAAGTCTTGGGATGAAACTTCTACTTTATACAAAACTCACACGCCCCCCTCCCTCTCCCAAGGTTCTAGCCCCTCCGGGTCGTCAGCTGTTCGAGCATCCAACTCGGAGCTGGAGTTCTCGAGGTAACTTCGGATCATAACTTTCTTCGTTCGCCTATACAAGCGCAAGTCAGCTGGAGCCTGAGGGGGGGGTAAACTGGTTACCGAAAATGGACGGTCCCCAAGTTGTGGATTTTATGAACTTTAACAAGAACTCACTTTGTACGGTGTATGGTACGGTACTTGTGCGGAACGGACAATGTAACGATAGTCCGATGGATTCTGGAAGTACAGTTGTCCCCAAACGCATTGACACAGTTTTCTCTTACAGCCATGGGGAATATCTTGCCAACGTCATTGACCTTTGACAGATATTGAAAGTCGCCTCAGCCGTGACGAACACTTTGCAGTGCTGCAATCTCGACACAGTCACCACCACGAGAATTGGAGGGGACACACCGGGGCTACATTACCCTCAACTCTTCTTTTGTCGCCCCCAAAGTCATCTCAGCCAAATACTACTGGCTTCGAAATGTCTATAATCAATAGCCCAGCTTGAAGTTTTTACTTTACTTGGCACTTGGCACGTTGGACACCCTTTCTTAGAAGTTTCAAAAAACCAGAACAACATTTTCATCACGCGAATGAATCGAGTCTCTTTTGTCTGCCTTTCCGACTCGGAAACCCTTGCGGAAACCCAGAACACCCATCTGGACGGAGGAGCTCAAATTCCCCACGAAATTATCACAACCACCATTTTTTTTAAAAAGCCCTACTTTTAGTGTTTCCGGGATTTCCGATGTCTTGAAGTGCCAGCGTCCTTTTCAATTTCCGTTTTGTTTCCGTTGGCAACTGGGGTGGGCTAATATGTCCAACGTCCGCGCCTGCAACTGGCAAGCCATCATTATGATAACCCTGACCATCGACGATACGTCCGTCACACCTCTCCGTGAAATGAATGACGTGGACTTAATCGCAACACCAGCAAACCTATCCGGCTCTATGGCCGCACGGCGCTCTGAGTTACCCGCCACTGGCACTGGGGTGTGCATGACTTAGGAGTGCGACAAGTTTGAGCTCGTAAGGCTAGACAGGTGAGAACGTTAAAGCATAATCCTCCTTGTTAGGTTTTGCGTACGTTGGAAAGCCCCGATCCGTTCATCATCTCTGAGCTCACTGGTTCAATGTTCAATCCTAGAATCACCACAGTTCGTTGTAGGCTGGCCATTCTATTTTATCTTCATAGAACAAACGTACCGAACGGGAAATTTTATTTACGACACAACGTGATGTTCAGTTCGAGGACAACTTTGCATTCCCGCTCTGCGCACCCGATTTTGGTTCACTGTAATTTAGCCTGGGTGAAAGATCTGAAACCCATATAGGAACTGGCGTACGCCAGTGTGAGAGAGCACATTGGCTCCAGCACCTGAACGCCCCTGATCGTCGAATCGCGTGTTCTCATGATTGCAATATTCTGTGATCGAGATGACCTCGTCCTTGAGATCGAGACTAGCCGGCCCAATATTGTTCTTCGCAAATGTTACTCATCCGGTACAGTGAGATGGCCAGGCTAACTGGCTCGCTAAGCCCAGTATCCACCCGATAAGAATACAAGAATATCGACCTCTATTTCAACTTTGCAAACATATCCTTCGAAGATTCCAGCGTAGAAACTTCGGCTTCCAACGTTTTTCTCTGCGTAAGAGATTTAGTAATGCACAAGTGCGGAGGATATAACGACACGAACCCTGTCCTCATTCATTAGCCGCACGTTTTCAGGGACGGTTTCTACGTAGTCTGGTTGTGCTTCTACCTTTCTAATCTTGTCCAGATTCAGTTGCGTCAGTTGAAGTTTCTTCTCACACTTGGCGATTTCGGCGTCGAGATCGATCAGGCCCTAGGGTTCATTAAAAAAAGGGCCAAGAACCCAGAACAAACGAGAACATACGCGCACGAGAACATGTGCGCTAATCGTGGATGTGAGCACAGCTGACCCGCACCCTGACGGAATTTCATTAACGTTCCGTACAACTTTCACCGATTTGCAACCCTTGGTGAGCGTTGCGATGACATCCTTCTGAGAATTGAAGAGGGCTGCTTCGTTATCGTCCTGGATGTGGAAGTAAACTATACAAACCAGTCAGCCAAAAAGATGCTGCCTGTCGTCGAGACGTACTCTGTATATCAGACTGTAAATTATAAGATGCCGCGAGTGAGCGACCCGTCCGAATCGCATTGAAGAGCGAGTCGAAACGTTTATCTGCCTCGTCAAACACGAATGCCTCATCCTACGGAATGCTCAGATAGGGATGGTCAACGACAACGACCGACGTACGTATATAGGGTATCTTGACACCATAATTGATGGGGTCATGTCATTTGGCCGCCTAGGGAGGCGTTGCCATAATTCCTCTGTCACGAAAGGCATGAAAGGATGAAGAAGCCGTAAGCCGTGATCGAGACATGTGTAGAGGGTCTGCTGAGCTGAAATGCGCGTCTTTACTGGCGCAGAAGAGTCCGTCATGGGCTTCATTGCTTCCTGTTTCAGGATTGGCATCAATCAGCTGACACAAGCACGAGGGAAAGGACGGACAATATAGACATCGCAAAGTTCGTAAAGCCAAAAGTTGTAGAGGGCGTTGGTCGCAGCCATGAAGTTCCGTTCGCTGAGTTGCTTGTTAGTTTCCGTGGCGGAGATATTGAGCTTGTGTAGGATCCACTTCTCGACCAGAGTTTCATTGCCGGTGGGCTATTACACGGCCAGTCAAAAAGACATTATTCATTGGAAGCGCAAAACGAACCTTGGGTGTTGGCTCTGGCCTGAATGTCCCATCGAGCTTCAACATGGCAAATTTGGTCGCATTAAAGATTTTGTTGCAAAACTTGCGGTACCCTTCCACACGGAGGATTTCGAGGTTAATATCACGCCCTGGAGTCTTTCATCAGTGATAATACCACGCGGGAACAATTGGCAGTTACCTCCACCACTGTAAGCGCAGAGTGCGAAACGCAGTGCATCCGTACCGCATTGGGGAATGCCTTTCGGGAAATCCTTCTTTTGACCTAACTTGGCCTTTTCGATTTCTGCCGGTTCAAGGTTACCTTCATACAGCTTCTCATGGAGCTTCTCGAGGGAGAGGCCTTGGATAACGTCGAGGGGATCAACGACGTTCCCGAGGGATTTCGACATCTTACGACCGTGCGCATCACGAATCATCGCATGGCAAAGCACCTCATGGAAAGGCATCTTCCCCGTCAGTCGTAGGCCTAGCATCACCATACGCGCCACCCAGAAGAAAAGAATATCCCATCCAGTCTCGAGCATGGAGGTGGGGTAAAACTTTGCAAAGTCTACGGTCTGTGGAGACGCAATTGAGCTTCAGGAAGGCTCATTAAATATCTAGGCACTTTACCTTGTCGGGCCAGCCAAAGATAGAGAATGGCCAGAGGCCAGAGGAGAACCACGTATCAAGCACGTCCTCGTCCTGCTCTAGTGTGAAACTTGAACTGCCGGCGAGCTTCTTCGCTCGTTCGGTAGCTTCCTCTAGGTTACGGCCCACGACCCACGACCTGCCATCCGTACTCTATAACAAATAAGAGAGGGGAACGAAAAGAATGAGGGCAGCATTTTACATCTCGTTCCTCCTGACCCGTGATACGGACGAAATACGCTGGACAGCGATGGCCCCACCAGAGCTGACGCGAAATACACCAGTCCTGTATGTTCTCTAACCATCTGTACCAGTCGGCTTCAGACTGTTTTGGCGCGATGTGGAGCTCGCCAGCCCTAGTGCGCTACAAAGAACGTCCATTGTAAGTACCGTACTGGTACAATGTCACGAAAACGCACTCTGATCGCCTCCTCAGCGAGAGGCTTGCAATTCACCCACCACTGGGGCTTGAGCATGGGCTCGATGATGTCTCCGGACTTACTAATTGAACGTTGGATTTGCATTAGGAGGGAGATAACACACGCACCTGCAGATAGGAATTTGCATGGGATTATCCTTAGTTTCGATGAACAACCCTAGCTCCTTCAACTTTTTCACAACTTCTACACGTGCGTGAAAACGCTTCATGCCCTGCAGTAGAATAAGGCCATGCGTCGCGTTTTTTTGCGCAGAAGGACGCACCTGGAACTGAGGTCCTGCATTTGCGTTCAAAGTACCGTTGTCGTTCAAAATATTGATAAAATCAAGCTTGTGCCTTATCCCAACTTCATAATCGTTTGGATCGTGAGCAGGGGTGATCTTCACGGCACCAGTTCCAAAAGTCATATCAACGACGATATCATCCGTCACTATCGGTATACGGCGGTCTACGAAAGGATGGACGGCAACCTTGCCATGAAGATGCTGCGGCACCAGGTCGATATCGGCTCCGGTTTCTGGCCAGAGAAAAGAAAATCCTCACTCTATAACGTTCATCATTGGGATGTACAGCAATGGCAGTGTCTCCAAGCATAGTCTCTGGACGCGTAGTCGCCACTATGATCTTCTCGTCTGCGCCAACGGTCTCATATTAGCATGGGGTTGCTTTGCAAATGAAAATCGATCAGACCAGAATTCTCTATGGGATATGCAAACGACGTGATGACCCCAAACTCAAACTTCTCCTTGGAATCGTAACCCGGAACGCTCAAGAAGGTCCGTTTTTCAAGCTGCTTCTGTTCAACCTGGGCAAAAGAGCTGATAGGAACTGTACTGGACACGTAGACGAACATACCTCGAGATTGGAGAGGGCTGTGTTGAGACGAACACACCAATTAACGAGTCGGTTGGCGCGGTATATGATCCCCTCTTCATGCAGGCGACAAAAGTTCTCGATTACAGCTTTTGAAAGTTGCTAAGGATAGACATTAGTGACAAATGAGAGAGAGTTGACACGAGAGATTACAGGGTTCATGGTGAAAGCCACGCGAGACCAATCATAACTGCCACCAAGTCTGTAGAGTTGATTTGTGATGCGTTCTTGATACCTGTCCAGAAAAAACTTCAGGCGCTGCCTCTCAACGAGAGATGGTGACAGACTCGTTTTTCCAGTCCATCACCGTCTGGAGGAACTTCTCGCGGCCCAAGTCATGACGCGTCCTACCTGATGTCTTGAACAAACGTTTTTCGACGACGGATTGTGTTGATATGCCTGCATGATCGAAACCGGGGACGAATAATGTCGTCTTTCCCAGCATGCGGTACCTTCAAGGCATCAGGGCGCAGAATAACACGCGCTTTGAGTGCTCACCATCGCACGAGCGCATCCTGGATGGCAGTTGTGAGCGCATGGCCGATATGCAGGCTTCCTGTCACGTTCGGTGGTGGTGCGGAAATCACAAACAGACCCTCGGGTTTAGGTCCACCGTCAGGACCGAGCTCTGGGTTGAAGAAGCCTTGCTGGTTCCACCAATCATACCACGCTGCTTCAACGGCGATGGGATCGTAGCCGGAAGCCATAGGCCCTGAAAGATCTGTAAAGGGCGTATTAACGCGGCAACTCAATGTTTTCACCGGTCACTGGTGGATATATGCAACGGCAAACGCACCCTTTTTCTGACCCTTGGGTGTCATGTTCACAAATGGGGTCACTTCCTCTTTGGTGACCTTTTCCTTGGCCCTTTTCTCACCTAGAGGTGTAGCATTGACGACTTTGGCTGCCTTTGCGGCGATCTTGGCTTCCTTCTCTAACCGCTTGGCCTCCTTTTTGGCTGGATAAAGGTGAGGCAAATGACTTATGCGATGCTCTGATTACGCACCTGCACTTTTCGAGTTCGGGTTGGGCTCACTTGCGGAAGGGGTTGTGGTCCCAGAGGGAGGGTCCGATCTCGTTGGAGTGATGAGTTGTTGTGGCTGAGACATGGTAGTATGGTGAAAGGCACGTCGGATTGGCAAAGGGATTGACTGTGGATAAGATCTCAGCCTGGATAGGAACATAAAATGATTCATTTCGAGTCATTTTCATCGTCTACCACAACAATACATCTCACGTGACTCTAACCAATGGTTTTACAAGTACAATGAATGCACATACGCTAAACTAGACTAGATAAAAAGGATGTCATGGAGATGTAAAACAACTAGACACCCGTACGCTGCGCAGCCAGTCCAAACGCCGAGCTACCGTACCTCAGCGGACCAACGTTTCCAAAAGTGTCGACCCCACCTGAGCCTCCAGAAGTGAGCACTGCTGACAGCGCCTCCGCGCGCGAGGAGATGGGCGTGCGCGGTGGGAGAGAAGACGCGTGCGATGATACCGATGTGCTCGATGGCGGGCGACCTTGTACAAGCGCAGGCGTCGCGGTTGCGCTCGGCGCGGGTGAAGGGGATTGAGGAGCTGGTGAAGGTACTGACTGCCCGAAGGGGTTGTTCGACGCAAAGGGATTGTTCGACCTACGAATAGTAGTGTCAGGGGTCAGTGAGGGAGCCAAGGTGGGAAATCAGTGTCTAGGAGAGACGCACCCAAACGAAGTCTTCTGTGACGCGAGTGGGGGCTGGGGAGCTTGCAACTGTGTGGCCTGGAATTGCGCAGCCTGAAACTGCAAAGCATACTGTTGCTGCTGTGCCACCTCGGCTTGCTGGCGCGCCCACTCCGCCTGGAGCAAAGCCTCGTACTGTGCTTGTTGTGCGTAAGGGTCAAACGCAGTGAATTGAGCCTGTACTGTGGCAGGATCGTAGGTCGAGGGTGTGTAATATGGCGCCGTCACCACCTGTGGTGAGACAACCGTAAACTGTGGCTGGAGCAGGGGGGGCTGAGACTCGTCGATCGTCAGATCGATCAGGTTACTGGGAGGGGGTGAAAGGTCAGAGAAAGCGAAGACCAGACACCTAATTTACATGCCTCGACGCAGCCTTTGGATCATCAAACAAACCCTCCTTTCCCTGTTCTGCGAGTCGCCGTTGGCGCTGTGCTTCGTCTTGCTCGCTTAGCTCAATTGCACGTCGGACGTCTTGCTCCTCCCGACTAGGCTTTTTGTGCGAGGGTGCGTGCCGTGGGGGGTCGGGCGTTTCACCATCACTCTCACTGGTTTGCCTTCCCGCCATACGGTCACGCATATTCTTGCGCCGACGTCGAGTGTCAGCCAGAAGCTTGTCGCTCGTTAGCAGGCGTGAGAGCTCGCGCGCACGGGCACGAACGTCTGCGCCAACGTCACGGCCACTGTCATCGATGTGCTGGAACTCGGTGAGTGTCTTGACGAGATAAATGTTGTCACGGAAGTACTGCGCGACTTTGGGCGAACCACTGTGCAAGAGGTATTCGAGAACGGTAAGGGACTGAAATAGTTTGTCAGTATCGAAGGGGCCTGTGGACTGGATGCAAGAAAGACCCGTCCTAAGTATGCGTACTTTATATACGTGCCGCCAATATTTGCCCTTGTCGTTTAAACGCTTGTCTAACATGGCGACCATGTCAGTGAAGGCCTCGCTGTGGCACTATAAGTAGAATGACAGGGTACAGAGCAGGGGAAGAAGAGAGGTACTGGTTGTAAGACATCTGGGCGAGCTCGTGCATCTGTATGCCACTAGGGAGAGAATTGTCATTGCTTGTAGCCGTACGGACTTTTGCCTCTACATCCGAGTACCCATTGGTCACGTTCTTCACAGCACGGAGGGTGCCCTTGAAGACCATGGTTGGCTGTGTTAGAGTATTTGCTGAGGATGAGAGGTCTTAAGCTTGTGAAGAGGCAAGTCGGCACCGACTCGGAACGAATAAGGGTGGGGGTGACCCTGCTGCGGAATTGTTACTCATCCTTGTTAACCTCAGCCCAGCATTTATGTCAACCTTGTGTTGTCAAAGTACAAGCGTGACTGCATCACATCTCCTGTGAAACCCGAGTTGCCAGAGTCGAGGCCCCATTACGTCGGTCCCATTACGAAGTAGCCTCGGCTAGCAGGACTTCACTCATTTCTCACCAAGACCACACCTCGTGGTGTGACTAAGAACCGCTGATAACCGCTCGCTTCACTGCCATCTGATAGACATCTGATAGATGATTTACTTCGCCTTGTATCCCAATCGCCGCTCCAATACTCGGAACAAAGATGGAGCGCGTATCAGTTTGGGCCCTGTCGCCGACGCTGACTAATATGAACTATAGCCGCAAACGCGTCCGTCATCTACGTATCTACCCTCGCAATCACTGTCACTCCAGACTGGCATTGCTGGCCAGAAATCTCTACACTCTAAAGTCAAATCCTCGAATAGTCATACTCGGCCCCGGGTTACGTCCAGTGGGGTCAGTAGGCGTCTATCGACGTCCTGGGACTTGCGCAGGCACGGAAAAGCGCTCACGCGCTGGTACCCTTTCTTTTGTCAAATCCAGGAGAATTCAAGGGTCGTGAAAATTTCATTCTTGGAAGCTCGTTCATTCAGTGCACCCCGGAGGTTCCCAACTCTTGCGCGGTTCAAGTGCTGTATGGAAAAGCCACTTTTGGCAAGGACGTAGAAGTAACACCGCAATCGCCATGTTCTGGACCTCCAAGGTATGTGTCCCACTTCTCCATTGTCAAGCAGGGACTTAGCAACGGAAGTAACTTGTGAGGGGAAATCTGTTCTGGCCCGTGCTCCACAAATCGGCCTCCGATAGAATGGCCTTTACCCACTCTGTGCAGATCCGATTTTCGCGAGTGAGCCGCGGAAAGCCTCTCTAACATTCACCTTTGTCGCATCTACATTCAAGAGGACCGAGCTTGCAAAGTGAATAAAGGTAACAGACCAAGACTAGCGTGCTGGTTCTAAAATCTTTGAGCACTCATGTGTTACTGGCGAAAGAGGCCCTCTGGGCACACAATGAGTTTTTAGTAGGTAATACGAAGTATTGGCGATACAAGGATCGTTCAATTTAGAACAAGCACAATGTTACAACACGGTAGGATTATCTCGGCTTCAGGGTCTCAAACCGATTCACTGAGCCGACGTGTGGACCGATTAGGCGTGGTTCGTACGGTATATCGCAGGCACGAGTGGTGAAGTTCACAACGATAGCGTGGTCGATTACAACTGTGGGCTAAGCTCGGATGTGGGCAAGTCGTCCAGCAAAGCTGTACCCGAAGAACACGGTGGCATACACCACACAGACGACTCGGCAGGCTGACTGGAGTCAGCATATATGCTCCAAGGAAGCCACAGCGTCGGTGGTGAGGGCGGTGCTGCATCAATATCAGTATCCAACGTAAAACGTTTGAGAAAAAATCCTAAGAGCACCAGATCTACAGAGCACACATTCGCATGGGAGAGTGGGGGACAGTGTTTTCTCAAAGTTAGACGAGACCGCTCCGGCTCGGTTTAATAATGCTGACAATGACTCCAACTCTTCATTGCTCTGCAGAAACTGGGTTGCCAGAGACGTTCCAGAGAAATCGTTTGCAAAACGCAGGATACCATCAGTGTTGTTTTTGGTAGCGACCACAGTTTCCCCAGAGTCCAGGCAGGGATTGGAGCATATAGTGTCGTCAGAATTCATCACCATGTCTGCCCCATTTGAAGGTGAGTTGGGGTTAAGATCGTACGGGTCCGTCAGGGTGTGTGCAGAACCGACAAGTCGTATATGACGTGCGCGTCGACGATAAAACCAGCTACTGACTGTGGATGGTACAAGCCCACGCTGTAGAGCCCACTGACGTCGAGATTTCAGGGATGGAATGCGTTGGTCGCGGCCCCAGATGGTAAGCAAGTCATGGAGATCTTGTTTAGTGAGACGCTTCCGAAGGGTGACTGGAGCATCGCCAGTTAGAGACAAAGATGATGACATGTTGGTCACGGTGATAAATTGATTATTAATAATAAATGATCAACTTGAACCATGGCCGCCCTCTTCTCACTCCCAAACGGGTTACCTGCTTCATTTTATCTTCACAACTTTCAGAATGAAAACCTAACGGATAGTATCTTGGTATTTTACCCTTTTCCTTTTCATCAATCCCTCGTTCGGTTAACCTTTCCGCAGAGTAACGGTGGTCGAATCACACACGACGAGGACGCCGCAGATGTAGTCCTTACCACAAGCCGAGATGAATACAAATCATTGAAAGATCGATACGCAATCTCACGGAAGACCCATGTCCGCCTCTCAGGTTTTGTCGATAGGTGTATCAATTCTCGTCGGTTCCAGCTAGCACCGGTTGTCGAGAAAGGTGTGCCCGGACGCAAACTTACGTCACGGTAAGCACTTTAACAATAAATTCATCGCCTTTGACTTATGAACATAGTCGAACCGAGTTCACGGATGACGATGACGACCATCTGTGTCAATATATAGCTGAAGTTCTCCCCGAGAAAGACGAGGGCGGACGTACTGGACATTTTATATACGTTGATTTGATGCGTCGTGTGAGTGCTTTCATCTCATCTCGACCTCTCAACCGACTAATATTCCCGTTCAGGCGGATGAATTCGGTCAATACACTTGGGCACGACGCCACACTAAGGATGCATGGCGCGAGCGGTATCGCAAGAACCGGCATCGATTGGATGAAAGGATCGCTGATATTGTTAAGGAAAATCCTCCTGTTCCCGACGAAAAAGGGCGATATAGGTCCAGGAGATACGGGAGGATTGACCAGGATGATGAACTGAACGCCGTTGATGACGAGTCCTATGACGAGGAGAGAGGTGACTCGGCTACAGACAATGAGGATGGCCCAATTCACGGCATGAGAATAGATGCTCTGCGTCAAGAAGAGGAAGATGACGATGATAGAGAGCAGGTTGAATTACACCAGCCAGGGCCTAGTCAACGCGACCCGAATGCGTCACATGAAGAGGAGGAGCAAGCCGAAGAGCAAGCTCTGGTACCCCAGCCAAGACCACGTCCCCAAACCAGGGCAGCTACGCGACAGAGTCGTACCTCGCTGGTCCAAGCTCCCGCGTCGAAGAGACGTAGAAAAGTCAGTCCACCATCTCATGCCTCCTTCGGTATTGACCGGCTGCCGCTCCACAGGGTGCAGCACAAGTTGTGGAGGAACAGGTCCCCGGTGACTTTGATGCGACTCTACCAGATGCAAACGTTGATGATGAGCCCACTGAAGAACCCGGTGCCTCTCCCTCTCGTGGGACCAAAGTCAGGACCAAGAGACGGGCAAGACCCAAAGCTCGGCAAGCAGTGGTCTCCCTTTCCCCCCGTTCCCCCCGCCGAACGCGTGCCCGTTCACCCTCGCAACCAATTGATTCACCCGAAACTGCGCCCGCTGCTCCCCGCTCTATCTCAGGTGAGAGAGAAGCTCCTGGCGCACTAGATCCTGTCACCGAGTCCCAAATTGTAGATGAATTCAAAGCACACTCGGACGACGAGGGCGATATGCATGAAGTGGAGGCTGATTTGCAGACTGGTGCCGTGTCTCGAGGTTGTTCACATATCACACCTGGCTATTATCCCTTCTGATTTGCTCCGCTAGGAAGCCTTGACCTCCAGACCTCCCAACGTCTTCAGGCTGCATCGCCCCACACACCTGCAGCTGGTGACGACCAAGATGACGACGACTCGGACGCTGAACTCCTCGCACATGTCAAAAAGCTAGATGTTCGCGTGCGGAGGCCGCTCGGTACTAGCCAGAACGAGGCCGACGAATTGGACCATGAATCGTCAGAGGAGATCTTTCCATCTCCTGGCACCCGCGCTGGCGCTGAGAAGAAACGTCGCACTCAAGTCGCTAAAGCTGCGCCTTACGTCCCGCCTAGGGGTACGCGGGCTGCCTCCATGATAGAAAAGGAGAAGACACGGGCAACCACGCTACGCCGCAGGTGACCGTTGTTCAAGGCAATGTAACAACACAGAGTAGTCTCATGTACACTATAACCACATTGTACCTATGAATCAGAGTTCGGTCCTAGTAGCATCGATCAGCCCGATAACCGTTATGAGAATTAGTCCAACGTGGCGAATTTATCAAAATATTAGATGATGACGATCAAAATTGGTAGGGTAACCAGCCTACGAAATACGAATTGAAGAGAATGCACACTCCTTGGCAGGGGTAAGACAACTCGTACCCTAGGCGTCATCTATTAGTAACATGTCATCATCCTCTAGGAATGTAAAATCGGAACAGTTAAGCTTTCAGTACTTTCCCGCTATGGCGCTCTGGGCGTCCTTATTCTCTGCTGCTCTGCGGTTGTGCACCAAAATACTAACCCTCCCCCCCTACCGGATCACTCCAAATTTCTCACCCATTTCTTGCTCAATCACCACAAAATTTCACCTACAGTATCTAGTACCATGTGTAATCATATTCCATAAATGTTTCTGGTAGAAATCGCAGTGTGTGGCAAAATAAAAAATAGTGTGTTTGTCACGCTGCCTGTGTCGGAGTTTACAATATTTCCAAAATGGCTTGCTTAGCGCTCGCAACAGCCAATCAGAGTCTGAAATATGGTGTGTGACAGGGGTGTGACTGATCCGGAAGGGGGGGTGATCCGTTAGGGGGGGAGGGTTAGTAGAATGTAGTGTATATACGTATGAAGATGTGTTGTGATAGATGATGCAAGCAAAAGCGACATAAAATAACGGGATGCATAGCAACAGGCATGGTGGAGTTGTTGCCGGTGCGAACAACAAGACAGACACCGTGCAGATCGGGACTGGAGCCTGGCCGTTCAACGTTCAACATCGTCAGTGCGTCAGCCACCCAACGGCCCTGCCTCCGCCCTGGTCCCTCGAGGCTCGGGATAACGGTACGTCTGGACCATGAATAGCGTAGATAGTATGTGCCAGTGACGGTTCTGCAACGCTACGACGATGTTGGACGGAATGGTAGGGTTGGTCAAGAAGTGTTGACGGACGATACGCACCGCGTTTGGCTGATTTTCCTCATATGAGATTATAATGTAGACATAATAATAAGTGACGCAGTGCGCATCGTGGATTGTGTAAGGATGTATACTTTGAGTAGCATAATTTCAGGTTGAGTACGGCAATCCTGGTCATGTTGAAAAGAGTGATGGTGGTGTCTGCTTATGCCCTGGCCCCGGAAATATCTACATAACTATCAGTGAGAGGGATGATCGGCACTTAGTAGTAAATTACACCAGCCTTTGTTTGGGCGGGTGTCCCCGATATGCGGCCGCGACTTTCGATTGCGGCGGCTTCCGAGTCCACTGAAACTTCGGAGGCAGTGATCCATTGCTTCTTGCGTTGCTTTTCTCAACGCAACAGCCAAGTCATACGAGTGAAATGCGACGCTGCTGCGCAGCGAGAGCCAAGCATATACGGAAAGCAAACCGTGCAATGTCTCGAGCTCTGCAAGGTCCCGACTCGGCTTCGACAGTGTTCTATTATTTTGCTTCGCCGCGAGCACTCGCTCCAGGGAAGCCAACAACCCGCTGTCAAGTAGAATCCCACGCAGGTCGACCGAGAACTTGTCGCGGTACATGCTGAGCATCTGGCCTATGAGTGCTTTGGACTGGTCCCATGAGGGAAAAGGGCATTGCAACAGGAGGGCGCGCTCCGGAGTCGTCAGGTTCTGACTAAACGAATCGAGGAAACGCATGATTTCGGCCTCCTTCGCGCTCGAATCCATTACGGCCATATTCGGAGGGAGTACAGAGCAGAATAAGAGGGCGTCGCGCGCAGTTGTAGAAGTCGAGCCCTGCGGAAGTGCCTCGAAAATGTCCTTGATCGTAGCCGACGTGAAGCCAACGCGTGCGTAGCGGAGTGGTTCCGGGTTTGTGTCCATTGCAGCCTTGAGAAGCGGAAGGTCGGATGGCTCAAGTGTTGTGACTACGCCGCCGTCCATACCCATACCCATACCATAGCGTCCGGCACGGCCGGCAATCTGCTTGACCTGAGAGGCATCAAGAGGAACTTCCATCCATCCGTCCCATTTGCTCATGGTTTCGAAAATAATACGTTGAATCTTTCTTCTCGTCAAGTCAGCAAAGAGTACCGTGCAGGAGGGAAAGGCTTACAAGTTAAGGCCCATTCCAATAGCATCACTCGCAACCAAGACGTCATATCCGCTATTGGGATCGTTGAACAGCGCTGCCTGCTCTGCCCGAATCTCCGGGGGCAATTTGCCATAAACGACGGCGCAGCGGAGACCAATCTTCTCCTCAATCTCATTTTTCAACTTGAAAATGTTGGAACGTGAAAATGTGACAACACAATCACCCTTCCGGATGCGAGTCAAGTCACGCTCAAGACTTTTTGGGGAAACCGCAAGCGGTGATAAACGCTGGTAGCGATTGATGATGAGTTCGTCGCCTGTGATCTCGGCAAGTGCCTCGATGATCGGGACTGCGCGCTCCTCACCGCATAGGTGTAGCTCCTCCGCCGCGGACCCCAAGATGGCTGCAGTCCATGCGGAGCCACGTTCCGAGTCTGCAATCATCTGAATCTCATCAATGACGACGACGTCATACCGTTTGTCCAAGGAGAGCATCTCGACTGTGCAACTATAGAGCGTCGCGCCTTCTACACTGCGCCGCTCGTCTCCGGTACGCAAGTTACAGGGGCGGGCGAAAGACACGTTTCCGTGCTTGAGTACTGCGCGCGGAGTTCCGGGAACTTGCACATCAAAGTTCGAGGTCTCGTCCATTTCGTGGTCGGTAGCCTCTGCACCAAGAGGTACGATTTGTCCAGTGTTGAGTCGCTCGAAAACTTCGTGTGCGAGAAGGCGAAGTGGACCTCCGTATGCGCCCACACGTGCTGTGGCGAGGGTCCGCAGAGCCGTATGGGTCTTCCCGCTGTTAGTTGGTCCGACGTGGAGAATGAGTTTTCGGTGCATTCTGCGCGCTAGCGGGAAGCTGTCTGCGATACGTGTGAAGTCCACTGCGGCACGCAGTCGTGTCATCTGGTCCAATGTACCTCTGGAGATAACCTTTTCTACAGATGCTTCGCGACGCGGATCCGTTGCCCAGGTATACAGAAGCGATGTCAATTCCTGATCGATGGCGAGTCGTTTGGAGGGTGAAGATAGGTCGTGGGATAGACGTGCTAGCCGGGAAGGGGTTCTCCCTCCAGGCCAGATAGCATCGCCGTTCTGAACATCGAACGCAAAGGCAGACAACAGCCCCTGTAGTTCATCTTTGGGTATGCCAAAACGGAGGAGCCGCTGCTTCAATCCAACCTTTGTTATCCAGGATGGAGCCTCGTGCCGGAATAGTTGCGCAAGGCCATCGACGCGCTTCGTACTTGGAGGAGAAGAGCTGAAAAGGGGCGATAGTGTAGGGATATATCCATCTCGTTGGAGAAAGCCTGTAGCGTATCTCCGAAATGTTCTATCAGATACGCAAAAGCTGAACCGGTCCCGCCTGTGCGTAAGAGGCCAAACGAGACGCCTTTGCATAGGTAAGAAACTGTGCTCAACTGTCGGGATTCCAGCGTCAAGTAATGACGGGAGGAAGAAAGTGTTTGTCACTCACCACAGCGGTTGTACACAAAAGCCTCAGGTTTGTTTGACTGAGGTCAGCCTGAGTGAGGGGTAGTCGACTCGGAGGTGTCACGTGTTGCTTTCCTTCCCTTCAGCCCCGGCCCAAATTTTCTCTCTGCAAACATGGCATCAGTCGCCCCATCAAGACTTGCCGCGTTAACACGGCTCCGCAGTGTCATCTTTCAAACATCATATAACCCGACATCCCAACGCACTGGGGCGAAATATCTCAAGCGCCGCCTTCGGGGTCCGTCAATGAACGACTACTACCCATACCAACTTTCCATCTCTGCTATCAACAAGGAGTTTAAGGGTTTGAATTTGGTGGATGAAGACGAGGAGCAGCGTCTGCAGGACGTAGCAGACAAGAAGAAAAGAGGCAAGGGCGCACCAAAGAAAGCCAAGTCTGCAGGTGTGGATTTCGTCTCTGTCTCTTTTGCACAGACTCATCGCTCTTGCAGCCGACAGTCGCCGTACACAAAGAAGGCGATAATGGTCTCTTGATTGTATTGCCTTTCGTCGTCGCACGTAACACCTGTTACAACTCCGTTATTTACGATCATACATTCTTTCCTCCATGTCATCTTCACTTTCGGTCATATATATCTCTTCTCTTTCCATGCCACCAACGCCCCCGTCTACGGACTCCCCAGTTGTGCTCCAACTTGGAAGGCGCGCAAGCAGCTCCTCCTCGTCACCGCCCTCGTCCAGTCCGAGCTCACGCAATTTGGTAAGCGTCCGGTGAAGAGCCCCATCAAAGGCACTTTGGTGACCTAGCCGCTGCATGTCATGCACAAGGTTGACCTCGTCGTCCTCGCTCTTGTTCTTCAACCAGTCCTCCAATTCGCTTGTACCCGTGATCAATAAGCTGTGAACGCGCGTGCAGTCCGTCAATGTGGGGGGCGAGGTTATCCCGATGAGATGTTGGGGTAATTCTACACCCTCGCCTGTCACTGGGTTCCACGCCTGCTTGCACAGCACGGAAAGCCAGCCACGGTCGAGCAGATCTAGCCACTCCAGAAGCGGGGCCAGGTCTGTACCATCAGGGGTATAGCCGGGGATGTCCTCAATTGCTGTGCATGTAAGACGCAACAAGAGCGAGATGCGTAGCATCCCAGATGGTGTGACAGGTGGGACTTGCAGGGTCAGCGTTAGTAGATTCCGCATTGCCACAAGGTATGCTCGGAGTGTGGGCAGCTTAGATCCGGGTTCATGCCTGCGACATTTATCAACAAGAGTGAGACACGATATGTAGATGATATCGCAGACGCTGACCGCCGGCTGTACTCTTGATGAATTTCGAGGTATTTTCCATCAAGATAATTCAGAAGACGTAGCTCTTGTCGCTCGCTGAGCGGTTGAAATTGCATGGCTGTGTGATGTACACAAGCACTAGATAGAAGATGTAACTTAGTTCACCAAAAAAAGGGTCTACGGGGGACACGGCGAACCTGCGCGTCAGACGACACGCCCTGATCTCCTAAGACTAACTCGGTGAACCCTGCCAACTGCGGAATTGCTTCCCTGGCTAGTCAAGGGCTGATTACTCCAAATCCAATCACGGCTTGCGCCGCGAGGGATGATGGACACCAAAGTTTTCCGGAGGGGACGGCCTTGAACTCAGCGCACAAGCACGTGAATCCGTTGGGTAACATCACCCCGCATTCCCACGTTTGGGCCATTACAGCCGCTGCACCACCAGTGCACGTATCAACACACAGAGGTAAATTATACATATGCGGTGGGATTCACCCTCCCTTTAGGAAAAGCAAACATACATCAATACAAGGCATCGCTTCCTCTTTTCTTCGACGGTCACTTGTGCCACTTCACCGCCCAGCAACGACGGCCACCCTCTGTCCCACGGTTTCACCGTCCCTTTTCTTTCATCGTGCGGTGCCTCGTAACAACGCACTCGCCGCGAAACACATGACTAACACTTCTTCAGGCTCAAAGCGTCCATACGATGGCCCTACAGACACCGAACGTCGGAAGCGGTCTCGCGATTCTGAAATCAAAGATTGGAAGGACGTCCGTACCGCGGGAAAATCTCACAGCTCGCGAGATCGACATGCTTCAGACGGCCGCTATCGACCTGATTACAGTCCACGACGTGACCGTGACCGTGAACACCGAGCTAGGGACGATAGAAGGGAACGAGATGATAGACGACCTCGGGATAGGAGAGATAGCGACCGGCATCGCGACCGCAGATACGAGGACCATGGAAAGCGTTCTTCGTATCCCGACGGGCGGCGGCATTCTACTCCTGAATATCCCCGCATTTCTTCCAATGGTTCATCCCGTCCTGGAAGGTCACCTGATTCTGATAGGGAAGAAGGCGAGTGAGTATCATCCATGCTTGTCGATTGGTCTTCTCGTCTTTGACACGCATATCCCAGGATATCCCCTCATCCTCCGCGCGAGTTGGAACTAGCGTCTGGGAAGACGCCTTCTGCTCTAGACTCTAATCCTCCCCAAAGTGCACTTCCATCTGATCATGTACCACCCACACAACCCGAGCCAGAGCTTGAGTTGGCTACTTCTCCAGTTCCAATACATATGGCCCTCGCTGCGCGGCGTGCCAAACGGCAGGCCATCCTCGCCAAATACGCCGGTCTCGCAAGTGTCAATACAACAGAAGCGAGCCCTAGTCCGGGGCCTAGCAGTGCGGTCCAGCCGCCGCCTCCGTCTGTCGTTGTTTCTGATCCCCAGTCTCAGCGTCACAGTATTGTCAGAGAGAATGGTGTGGCATCACTCCCCCGGGACCCGTTTGCGGTCCTATCGCGTGAGTTCTCTCACGTTTCCGTTTCTTTCTCCGACATATTTCATGAACTTTGCGACGTCAGAACGCCGGGAGTCCCAATCTGCGTCACCTGCCCCTGACGTCTTTGAACTCGCTAAAGGCGGCGAGGAAGAGGGCGCTCAAGCAGAGGCCCAGGAACAAGCGGAACGCGACGGCGCGCGGGAACAAGTGTCTGCTGCAGATTACGATCCCAGTCTGGATCGCCGGGAAGATGAGCAAAGGCGAGTCCGTGGCACCAACGAAGAGCTGAGTCAAGATGTCGAGATGATAGAAGACGACGAAGGAGAGGAGGACGACGTAGATGATATGTTTGCTGTCTCCGTAACGGACAAGAAAAAGGTCAGAAAGGTCAAGAAGGTTGTTGTAAGTTTTGCTTTCATCGCTTGACTGTAACCTCTCTGATTTTCTGCAGAGGCCTACTTTGCCTGCCCTGATTACAACAACTTTAGATACTGCTGCAGATCCTGAAGGTTACTATCAAGTTATTCTCGGTGAGCACCTCGATGGTGGTCGATATCAAGTATTTTCCTCCGTCGGGAAAGGGATGTTTGCCAATGTTGTGCGTGCCCGGGTACTCCAGGGTGATGCCGGTGACAGTGGCAAGGAAGTTGCGATCAAGATAATCCGTAGCCAAGAGTCAATGTTTGTTTTCTCGTGACCTCGCGCCTGTTCGAAATGCTCACGAAAGGCCAGGTACAAGGCAGGACAGAAAGAGATACAAATCCTGAACAAGCTAAGGCAATCGGACCCTGAAGACAAGAAGCATGTGGTCCGCCTAGAGCGGACTTTCGAGCACCGTGGCCATTTATGCTTGGTCTTTGAGTCTCTGAGGTTGTCTCTCCTATACTTCTCTCAATGTGACGCTGATATTTTGGACACAGCATGAATCTTCGTGATGTTGTGAAACGCTTCGGTAAAGACGTTGGACTGAACATTCGCGCTGTCCGCGCGTACGCACAGCAACTTTTCCTGGCGTTGAGTCTTTTGCGGAAATGTAACATCATGCATGCAGATATTAAACCTGACAACATACTGGTACGTTTCCTGTACCTGCATGCCGTCGCCAAAGCTCGTGCTGTATTTTCTGAAACCCTACTAGGTCAATGAGCAGAAGACCCAGCTAAAGTTATGTGACCTTGGTTCGGCATCTGATGCTTCAGAGAATGAGATTACACCCTACCTCGTCAGCAGGTTTTATCGTGCACCAGAAATTAGTAAGGTTTATTCACTGCCGTAATGCCACTCTCACCATTCATGTCGCATAGTTCTCGGCATCCCATATGACTCGGCTTTGGATATCTGGTCCGTCGGTTGCACTCTTTATGAGCTTTACACGGGAAAGATACTGCTTCCCGGCCGGTCAAACAATCAAATGTTATTGCTTATGATGGAGCTGAGGGGTCGATTCAATCAAAAGATGATAAAAAGGGCAAAATTTGGCGACGCGTACTTTGACGAAATGGGTGGCTTCGACAGCATCGAGAAGGACAGGGTCACAGGAGCGGTCAGTTAATTTCCTTGTGTGCGTGATATGGTGTTTTGTGGGTTGCTCATGGGACTACCAGGATGTCGTGCGCAAAATGCACATTTCGAAGCCGGCTCGTGATTTACGCGCGAGGCTCATGCCGCCCTCATCCGCCCAGATGAAGGATGACGAGCGGAAGCTCCTGATGTCGTTCGTCGATTTACTTGACAAATGCCTAGCCCTCGACCCAGCAAGGCGCATCACACCAAAGGAGGCGCTCGTGCATTCGTTCCTCCGTGGTTGAGTTGGTGTGTTCACAGAGACAGTAATGTCGCCTATGTGGTTCATTACGTGGGCGTCGCATCACTGTATGTACAATAAAATATGATACTGAATTGTCTAGTATATGTGCAGCTTTGTTGGCGTCTTCATTGGCTTCAGGATGTTCTGTTGATGGCCTAAACCCGAAACTGCAGAGCCCGTCAAGGCAGGGAGCTGATTCAGTTTCTTGGCTATCGAGTCGGTCAGTGGCGGTGACAGTTGTTGGATAGCGGATTGTTCTCCGCCTCCGGAAAACTAACATATCCCGTTAGTCCCGTCCAGAGTAATTTTAGCACTCACGATCTATTTGCCCTCTTGCACCCTATTGTGATTCCCTGACGCGTTCCCTTAGCAAAGTGCATCTTGTGCACAGGACGAAACTGTTCCAACCCGGTGGTGTCGGCTTCACGTTGGTACTAGTGACGTGGCGTATAGCGAGTCTATCACCTCTTTTTCCCAAAAGAAGGTGATGCAACGTCCTGGTTGCTAGTCAGTCCTCTGCCTAGTGTATGGTGAAACTGGCAACGCGAGCTGTTAGATCAGCGTTCTTTGCAGATCAAACCCGTTTTCCAGGAGCGTGGATTCCGGCGCAATGCGAGACGGCATGCTCTTATGGAATCCTTAGGTAGGGAGGGATGGTCGCAAGCGAACCAGGGCGCTTCCATTGCTTCAAACATGATGGATACCCCTCTTCCCGGCTAAGCCTCGCAGTACTCCGAGAAGGAGTCGCGGAACGGTCCCACCGTACGAGTCCACATCTACTGTACAATTCAGCTTTCTTTGTACCCTTATCATGGTATGATAGGCTCAGACGTACAATCTATGTCTGACTCGTTAGCGAATTCATTTTGGAAGGCGCGTATTAACTTGAACGGGTGCAAGAGTGGCGTCCCGAATCACCCGTGTTGATCCCGTCTTGAAGCACTACTGTAGTGCATGACGTAGTTACAGCTGAGCTCCGCCTCCGTCGTCGCTAACGTCGCCTCCGCTCCGAAAGAGGGTTTCCCCGTTCCATCCACCGTGTACCGGCGGGGATAGAGCCGTCGGAGCGAATGGGTGATGGGTGAATCATCGCCACCATCCTGCATTCCGTACTACAGTATGCAATTCGGGGCTTGCGTGGGGACCATCCCGTGCCCTTTGCGAGCATTTCTGGCTGTTACCGATCCCTGGCCACAGGAAAGCCCGTCGGCGGGTCGTAAGTGCAACACCTTGGCTTAACCCCATAGGGGTCATACTGGCATTTATTATGGACGGATACGTCGACAGTGACTCGCATGCTGCGGAGAGCGCTCGAGGCCAGAGGTGACAGACGGGCCGTTCTTTCTCGTTTGGATACAAACAGAGACTTCCTCCGAGCTTGATATCGCAAGGACCTCCAAGACCGGGGAATAATACATACTGTCGTCCTTGTCCACTGCCAGTGGGCCTTGCATACGGTTGAACAACTTGAAGAACAGCCGCCACTCGGACTGATATTTGATGATCTACAGTATCTCTGAAACGCCAAAAATTTTGTCTTATGATGGGATGTCTCCCGATGTATGCATGAGTAACTTACTCCCCTAGGTTCCGCAGAGATCGGGTTTAATGCTCCTAAGAGTGCCTTAATTTAGCTCGCTCATAGGCAATCATCGGAGTTTGCCGCAACAAGAAACGCCTGTGAGCATCGGCAAAATCGGGTCGGATGTTGTACTCAGTTACTGCCACTGCGTGCCAGGGTGCACAGATGAGTCTTCCAGGTATCCATAGTCATTGGAATCCCTGAATCTTACATCACCGCGCCTTCCTTAGGTATGAATAAGGCGGTGGGGCCGCATTATGAGCAATCAACCTTCACTTCATTAATTCTCATGTCAGTAGTCATGCAATATCGGGTCCATGTCATCCCTCAAAATGGAATGGTCACATTCCTTCGACTACCTTTCCACTGATCATGAGACATTCTTCAAGGTTGTTAGAGGTTCGTGATGTCTTGGACCCTTGGACTCGGAAGGCTCGGTAGGTCTCTTGTGTGTACATGTCTCCCATCGAGCATGAGCCGATTCAAGTTTAGCGAAAGCAGAACCAACCCCACGCCGATGCGAACCTCAAAGCTCAAGCCCTCTTTAAGCAACAGCCGCTAGGGCCAGTGACGACCACCTGATTTCCTTTCGCAGAGTGAGCTTGGTGTGCATGTCCAGTGCTCCATTTTTGTCGAGTCTCCTCAAAGAATGCTGAACAATCATGGACTATTTTCACTTGCACCTTGACTGCCACAGTGCCCACGGACCGGCTGGTGCGCACGAATGTGACATGCATCGTGACGCTTCAGTGGTGCATACCTCAACCAAATCGGATGCCTATCTGTGTGCACAGATGCCCTTTTGCAAAGCTTTTCTTTGTATGGCTGAGGCCCACGTAATTGCGCTGGTACTTGGGAGAATCGGAAACATCGAGGCTTGGGCATATCCAATTAAGCGAAGGTGCATAAATCACCACGGCACGGTGGATGATCGTCTTCGTTCAGAACTGCGAATGGCTATTACAGATCACGCAACGCCAGTCTATTGATCATCTCGACCTACCGTACCTGTAGGATTCGCTACTCAGTTGCAAAGTTATCTCGCACAGAACAGAAGTGCCCTTTACGCGATCATTACTCATTACTGTATCAGCATGGCAATTCTTCCCAGTGCTGCCAGACTAACTATCATGGATGTCCGCAAGGATACAGCTGCGATACATTTCCCGTGACACTTTAAGGTCCATCAGTTTCATTTAACCTTACCACGGTCCACGACATAGCATTGCCATTGGTGCCCTACCCTGCGCAAATTTCAGGGGACCAGGAGTACTCGTCCCATGCATGAGATCTTCTTTTTCCGATACCCGGTTCAGATTCCGATCGAGGATGCTACGTTTATATGATTTAGTTTGACCCGCGGATATTGAACGACATCCCAGCGGCTTCCAATGTGGCATTTTGCATATGGCTTATAGAGGTACCGTAACCTGCGTATTTCTCTGAACTTGAGAGAGACGTCTGTCAATTCGAAGGAAGTTATCCCGACAATCTTGATATCGCTATTGATTGACAAGACGCCACTGAAATTGAAGGGCAAAGCTGTAGGAGGCGATGGTGCGTATAAGCTATTTCTCACGTGTCATAAATGTAGAGTGTCTAGGCGGGCATGAATTTGGGAAGAAGTAGTGATGTACAATTACTATACAGGATCTGTAGTGTAATCACGTAAGTACCAATAAACGAGTCAGCGAGATGTAGCATTTGCATAGGGCATATAGGACAACAAGTACGCATCCAATTAACCCCTTCTAGAGCGTCCCGAACAAGAAGGACAATAACCTGAGATTTGTGGTGCTATAAAGAGATCAGATCAGATCGTGCGTGCGTATGAATACTCAGAAACTTTTGGTGGCGCACCGTATTGTTCCGGAAATTGCCGGCTTGAGCGGGCATCCCGAGTGAAAGTGGTGCGTGATACGTAGTGTCGTCATTTCATGAGCGCGCAGCATGAACAACCTCTAAAGGGTGCTTACTACTGCCAACAGGTTTTTTTGCAGTTGACACAATTGACGGGATGGAAAGGGCTCAGTCGACAGTGCGTGTCTGCACATTGAATCTGTGGCATTCAGTTGTCAACCCTCCTAGGATCTGCCTAGGCGACCAAGGGCGTACTAATTCCTCTTTCTGAATGATGCAGGTGGTTGATTAGGTCATGCAAACAATTTCACATGCGCAATCACTTACGAGATCGACGCTGTGACCACAATGCAAGTAGATGTTCTTTACGCTGAGAATGATTGAGCATCCCATGTTACGGTACAGATGTGGGCGGTCTTACCGTCGAGAATGACACATTGTAGTGTGTTAGAGGTTAGACAGGGATTGGTGTCTTGGTGGAAGCGGGATGTGGGATGGCTGGGGAGAAACGCATCGTGCTTGCTTATATATGGTCAACATTCCGATGAATTGGTGCCGTAGTCTCAAAGTTTGGACTCGGTCCCAACGCGGGTGTGATGGCTTCTCGTAACCGATTCGTTACAAGACAAGATCACTGGATGTGATGCTTAGCCTGAACTGGGATCCGGCACGGGGAACATACGTGCCATGATCCGTGAAGGCTTGGCCATTAAATGTCACAGAATGAACCTAAGTATGCATGGAAACTGCCAGATAGACGAGCAGGCTTGAATTTGAGTGGACGAATGTTGTGAATGTCTAGATGAAAAAAAATTAAAAAAAAAAAGGCAAATGTCTAGAGATCTTGCGTAATTCGGGAGCGCAATCTAGCAAAAGTTCAGATCTTCGCCGCGGAACCGGCTTCGGCGCAGCAGCTAAGGAGGCTTATGTGAGTCACTACGCGGTTAGTATGGATACGTGAACTGAACTCTACTAGATAGTGTGTGATCGCGGACAGCTAGTGGCACTAATTTGTGATCGAAGC
>QLPA01000183.1:0-13155 GCA_003313945.1 Lactifluus pinguis
GTGATGTGATAACCGTAACCTTCATTTTTTTTTTCGTTCGGCGGCGAAGGGACTTTGATGGTTTTTGTTTGCTTTGTTTGTTCTTTTGATGCCTATCGTTATAGAGTTTTGAGATGACGGTTTCGGGTAACTTATTGCGAGGGTGTATAAAAGCACCATTAGTACTTGGAACATCAATTAGAACCAAATCATCATGCTACTAATAGAACCTGTAAGTTACATTACCTTGCTTGCAATTACCTTGCTTGCAAGGTATTCTGGGGGGGTCATAATTCGCCTTCTTACTAATGCCCTTATGTCAACGTTTTCCCGTGACGTTTTTCCTTTTTAAGTCTTCCTCCCTTCTTTTTTTAGTAACCCGCTGCGGATTTCCCCGAATCTCCTTCCTTTTCTGGTCGTCCCGCAGCATAAAAAACATTGGATAGTTCTCCTAACGAGTATGTTGTTCGCACGGTGCACGGTATTGACTCCCGCGTGATTCCCTTTGTCAAACTCGGTCATTGCGCAGTTCTTTCAGACACAGTGTCAGCTCTGAGCTTGCAGCTTCCCTACGGTGTTTGACTTTCGATTTCTTCTCTTCTGAAATGCTTCTCCCCTTCCCTGTTACTTGATCTCCTAAAAAAATTATGCTGCAAAATTAACATTTCGTGAGCATGTCAAATTCTTCAGAATACTCTTGATGGATGGAAGCTACTGCTGAGGATCCCACTCCACCCCCGGCTGAGCGGGCGGCCCCCCTCGGATATTAACTATGAATCCCTAGAAAATCTGCTCATCGTTCGTCTGCCAAATCCTGGCTCGGAAGAAATGTCCGAACAGAACGGTGAACAACCATCGGAGTCTCATGAGGTCATGGTGCTACATGCATTCAGTGAACGCAAGGAATGGATTATCGTGCGTGGGTCTTCCACCCCGCCTGTTTCTCTGTTTTTCCGCTTAATAACAATCCGTGAAGCTTCTGGAGAGCACGCCTCCCATCGAGCTCTTCCAAGTCACCAACCTTGACACCGTACGTGCTTCGGTTACTGCCTCCTTCCTCCTTCCTCCTTCACCGCCACTACCGCTCAATCTTTTGCAAAGAGGATTCTGGGGCTGTGGAAGTGCGAAATCCTCACGCACCCAAGGTATCTGCACAACTTCCTTTTCGCTTCCCTACAATTTCTTCTCATCCGATCTTGCTTGCTTCCGTCCTCTATTCGCAGTCTATATCGCTTCGCGTACCAATTTCCCCATGGCTTCCGGTCTCGCATCATCTGCCTCGGACTTTGTGTGTGAGATCTCTCCATGATGAGAAACCACTACCACCCCGTGTTCCCGTCGACAGTACTACCAAAAACATCAATGTGAAGCTTTCCAACGCCCTCGCCAGCTTGTCTCACGGTGCAGATTTTGCCTGGGCACATGGCCTGAAAGACATCGCTAGGCGGCGTCTGACCCCATAAGCGGAGAAAATGATGGGGCCATGACAGTAACCCGTCATCTTGCTTGTAACGAGTATGTTATTCACGATTCGCCACCATGCATCGGGGCCTTGGGGAGGCTCTCCACTTCGCGTTCTCGCACCCGCTACCTTTTTTTTTTTTTTTTTCTTTTTTTCTCTTTCGGGCTATTGTGTACCAGCATAGGCTCCATTTTGGGTCTTGTCCAACCTGTCGAAGATCTCACATATCTCCTCGACCCACAATTCCTGGATATCGACATCTATTTGAAGAGAGGTCATCTGTCACACGTCGGAAGAGTGTGAGGCCTCTGGACGGTGCTTCCCTGCCAGGCGTGGCCATGTGCGTTACCCCCTCTAGATCTGTTACTTTGTTCATTGGTGATGTGACCTTTGTTGGTTATAGGACTCTGGATTCTTCCCTTGTCCCGAGGGGCCCGTTCGCGTGGTGTCCGTCTCTGGCATCAAAATTGTGCTGACATCGCAGTTGCGCTTGTCAGAGCTTCTGATGCCTGCGACGGGCGCTATCGTGATCGACATCACTGCTTCAGCTACCTCCACGGCCTCAGCGTTCAAATGTACCACCCGTTCACGCGCCCACCACGATTCCGCCACAGCCACTTTCTAGGGCTCGCATGCGCCCGTCGGTCTTTCTCACCCATCGCACCCATGTCCTGATCTGTGCCCCTCGCCCCTCTGCCTCGTAAATTAAACATTCTATCCCTTGTGGGTGCTTCCCTGCCACTGTTTTTTCGTTCACTGATGATATGAATTTGTTGCTTATAGAACTCGGAATTCTTCCCTCGTCCTCGACACTGTCCTCCCTGCACACCCACTCTGCCTCATCTGTTTCTACGCCCTGCCCATGCTTGTCTGCCTCAACTCACCCATCACATCCATGTCTTCATCCATGTCCCTTTGCCTTGACTTGCCCATCACGTCCACGTCCCTGTCCGGGTGGTTACACACTCAACTCGCCCATCATGTCCGTGTCCCCTGCCCGCCTGCCCACACCTCCTTCCTGACCCACTCTTGTTCCGGTATCGAGTTAGCCCCAAAGGCTTAGACCATCCACTACCAGTCCAGAAAAGTGTACATTTAGACACTTGCCCGTTCGCTTCATCCTTAAGCAGTCCTCCTATCCCCTCCTGCCCCTACTCCTCCCCGAACATGGCCTTCAAGTCACCCCTGAACCCGGACATCCACTATCAGACCTTCACTACCTCATTGATGCTGGAGTCGATGAAGAGAGCGAAACAGGCACTCGAAAGCTTTGTGCGGCACTCGTGCCAGACCAAGGTCCCAAAGTACGCCCCTCTATATTGCACTGTTTTCACTTGCACGAGAGTTGACTGTTATTTCTGGCAAAGCCGAACCTGCTTCCACCGCTCAACAACCTGACGCCAGAACAAGCCTTCTGACAACGCACGACGTGCCGACCGCGACCCATGCGGCATCTTCCGTAGCCCCATTGACGCGTCCGCACCCCTGGCTGCAGGACTCGTCGGCCCACTGGGTTCGTCCTTCTCATTGCCATCGGTCGAGCGTCGACGTCCCGCGACATAAAAAAACTTTGAACGTTCTCCCAAGGTGTATGTTATTCGCACGGTACCATGACTCCATTACTTATTCCGTGATTACACGATCTGCCATTCAACGGTCTGCATCAGGGAAATGGTTTGGTGCTAGAGTTGCTAGATCTAGACCGCTAGTGTCGCCTAGTCACGTTTAGTAATCAAGTTCCTATTCTAGCGAAAGCAGACTTGCCAAGATTTAGTAGGCAATTCTAGCTCTAGGCAAGCTCTAGGTACGTTACTTTCACTAGTTTTTCAACTTTCACTACTTTTACACATAGGGCTAGTTCCTCAGCTAGTGCTAGTTTTCAAAACAGAGCCACTTTGACTTCATCAGGCTACATATTGCACTCAGTGATAGTTCAGAAATCCAGATAACATTGCATAGATCTAATTCAACAACATGGTACACTATGTACAAACAGTGGGCCAAAACAGGATGGCCAGTTAGAGTTGCTCCTCCAGTGGCGAGGGATAGTGATGCCATGGCCCGGCTTGGCCCGAAAGACTTGGCTTTGGCTGGCCAGAAGGTGGCCCTGGCCTGACAAAACCACGGGCCCAGCCAAAAGCCATAAGGGGGGCCAGCTTTGGCTTGGCCCGGCTATGGGCCAAGGCTTTTAGGTGACAGAGAGGTTTTTGAAAGAGGGGAGCAGCACAAATTGAGACATCACTTTCAGGTCAAATGTTTTAGGTACAGGGTCAATCTAACTAGTCAGAATAGTCCATAGCATCATCGTCTTCAATGTCATCAACCAAGATATCATCCCATGCAGGCACATCCACAATGTCCACGCCCGCATGATGGGCCGCATCCTTCGATTCCTTTCTAGGCTCATCGTCATCGTCCTCTTCATCGTCATTTTCACTTCCTTCAGATGACAAAGGCAACGGCTGCTGAAATAGGTCTTGCCGAATCACACTCTTGATACACTGCAAAGCCTCCACAATATCCCCCTTGAGACGACTGCGGCACTTTGATATAGTGATTCCTCCTTGAGAGAACGCGCGCTCACTGGAGACTGAAGATGACATGATGGCAAGATAATCCCGCGCAAGTGAGACCCATGTGGGATGATAGCGTTGCAAGTTATACTAGAAACCACATAACAATCAGTTGATTCTAAGTTGAAATGAGACAACTTGATGGTGCTTACCCCCCACCACAAAACTGCACTCCAACCTTTGGGCACTTGCTCCACCACATTGATATATGCATGGTAATTGCGCAGCCATGGTTGTTGAGGATCGTTGGGGTAATTCGGGCTTACATCCACATCCGCATCTTTGTCATCACTAACCTCTCGAAGGAGCACGCGGTATTTGGACTTGGTAGGCCAAGTTGACGGCAGCAGGGTCGAGGTGTGATTCAGCGATTGCCAACGCTCTTTAAACTGTAAGCACACAGTTAGCGTGTCTTAATATATATGGTTGCGAATATCTCTTACCACCTCTTCGCAACATGCTATAACTTCAGCCTGAAGATCTATGGGCCAGTGTTTATTGAAGTATTTCATCTTCTCCCGTGGATCAAGGACTGCTGTCGCATTAGTCGTGTTACGTGTACTGAGCACAGATGTGGATTACTTATGCATGGACATAATATATGCTGGGGAATCAGTGGTCTTCTCGTAGTACTTGTCGATCTTGTCACATGCGGCATCAAGTGCAGAAACGAAGGGAGAATATTTTGGACGTGTAGCACAACTGGACCATGATCTATGTAGGGCTTCCAGGGCAGGGATGGCACAATGAAGAGTTGGAACGCTCTCGAATGAGAATGAGTGCTGAGCGTTATCGGCATGCTGGAATTTGAGGCTTCATTCAGAGTCATTTTCGGAATAACTTAGCTAGAAAACATACACCTAACAGGCCAAGGAAGAGATTGACTTGGTTCCATTCCTTGCTGGTGAGTTTGAGCTTGCGGATCTTGTCGTGTTTCACAGGATCTTGTTCTTCCCAACGGAGTTCGTCGACGAAGGCATCAACATGCTGTCAAATGCTTGTGAGTATACCTTAAACACAGTACAGTGGTTACATTATTTACATACCTCTTTGTTCCTTTCGGCGCGATCAAGCATGAGAAAAGTGGATGACCATTGGACCTTCATGTTGAGGGTGAGTTGAACAGGCTTTGTGACCTTGGCCTTGATTTGAATGGTCTTCCAGACTTCTTTTCGCTTCGAAGAAGAACGTTCCTATAACATGGTTAGTAAGGGTCATGACCAAGCACAACAATACACGCACCTTCACAACGATGGCACGAATCAGTCCCACTTCATCTCGATACTGAGGTACATGAGCGTCTGGTTCCTTTGGATCAAAATGCGGTGACTTGCTGTATGTCGAGATGAGTGACTGAGTGGCCAGATTGATAATGTGGGTGAGACAGCTAAGACACGATTAGTTATTAATCGCGCAATTAAACAATGGACTTACTTGATTTTCCTCTTCTGCCAATTATATTTCTTCGACGTAGCTATCTTCAGCTGGGCAGCCAGCTCCTTCATCATTGTCCGATTGTTGGACGCGTTGTCGCAAGTTACATGACCAACCTTTATGGTCATCATGAGATTGAAAATACAATTTACTCAGAGTACAAAGCAACCCGCCTTACGCTCAAGGCCCACATGTCGGATGACCTTGAAAAATGCGTGAGCAAGACGACGGCCATTATGCGTGCTGTTGAGCTGCACAAATCCGATTAGTGCACTGCGTAGTTCCCACTTCACAGGCACAGGCTCATCAATCCAGTGGGTGGACACCACGAAATAGGCATCAGTATTGCTGGCTTGCCAAGCATCACAAGTGAAGCTTACTTCCCCTTTCACAGTAGGTCTCTATATTATCCATGATTAGGGAGGGTTACATTATGATCTCCGACAACGGAGTCAACAACTTACAGCAAATACTGCCTTCAGTTTGACTAGATGGCTCCGAAACGTGTTCATGACTTCACTCCGCGTCGCCGTCCGACCCGGGATCTGTAAGCCATTTGTTGCACATGATGCCATGTTAAGCATAGCTATGAATGTAGGATGTTGAAAGCATTGGATAGGCTACGCAAGGCCTAAGTAACGTAGGTTCCATGACGGCATGTGAAAAACACACCTGGTCAGTAGCTACAAGCCACTCAATGGAAAGGCGACGAAATGCTTGGGCCGAATAGGGTACAACACGCTCAAGAGGCTGCCTCTCCTTAAGATCACGATCGAGAGTATGTGTGACCTCCTCAGCAGCGGCCTTCCGCCTTCTGACGTTGCTTGGTAATTTTGATATAAACTTGGCGGCCTTTGCCCAGTTGTGATACTTTCCCTGAAGCAAGAGTAAGTTGTCAATACAAAGAATAATCAATCAGTCACGGACCGAATGGTTAGCATCGAGATGGCAACGCAAAGTTGTGACTTCATCGACAATACTCTTCATGTTCCTGAGCGGCCTTGTTATCGTATGCGTTATATATCTCAACTGCTACTCACGGGCATATTTTGCAAACACAATATCTTTTCATCTTCCCATTGACTTCTTTAGAAACGGCAGGATGGAAAAATTGGTCCACATCCCGCCGTTTATCCTTGTGTGTGGGAGGTGGACTGATGTCTACTAGAGAATGACAGGGGTAGACAAAACCCTGGGGGTAAAGTTAAGGGGTAGCAAAGGGTAAGGGTAAGGGTACAGAAGTTGTTACCCCTGACAAACCCCTACCCTTATAGAGGGTAGGCAGGGTATGGGGGGTAATGAAATGCATATCTAGGTTTAAAAATAGGTAGATAAAAGACAACTTTCTCACCCTTACAGGCCTCACCCTCACCCTTACACTTGCCCTACACTCACCCCTCACCCTCACCCTTATACTCACCCTCACCCTCACCCTCACCCTTGCCCTTCAGGCCCTTGCTTGGGCCCTTGTGCTTATTCTCATTCCTTACTCTTTATTTTACACTCTAATCTCCCCCTCCTCTCTATCTAAGCCCTTTTCCCCCTTCTTTTTCTAACAGTGGTAAGGGTGAGATTAAGGGTGAGGGTGATGGTAAGCCTGAGGTTGAGGTTGAGGTTGAGACTGAGGGTAAGGGTGGGTTCAAGTTGAGGTTGAGGTTAAGGGTGAGGGTGAGGTTGAGGGTGAGGGTGAGGGTGAGGGTGATGGTAGCCACCCATACCAAACCCTCAATAGGTTGGCCAAGTGCCACACACACCCATACCTATGTCTACCCCTATGTAAAACCCTAAGGGTTCTGCCTACCCCCCATACCCCTTGAAACCCCTACCCCCAGCCCCTTTAAACCCCTACCCCCATGAAGGGGTAAGGGTATTGGGGGGGTGGGGGTAAGGGTAGACAATATTTACCCTGGGGTTACCCCTGTCATTCTCTAACTAGCTGCAGTGGTCTTTGGCTTCAAATGTGGACGACCATTCTTCTTGGGAGCACAACACCCCATTGAAGTGCGCACTGATCACAAAAACCTTCAATACTTCTGGGAACTGCACAAAATAACCGGATGACAAGCACGATGGATCACCTTCCTTCAAGATTTCATGTACACACTGACTCATATCCCCGGCCAAGAAAACACCGTTGCCGACCTCCTATCACGGAGATCAGACCTTAACAAGGGGGTGAATACTGATGAACCTCACATCCTTCTCCCAGATACCCTCTTTTCAGATACCCTCTTTTTAAAATGCACTTTCCTCGAGGACGACCCTGAATCACGAAGACAAATTCTTAGATGACTCCATGATAGCCCCATTGGTGGACACCCTGGCATTGCCAACACATGGGACCTTGTGAAACGGTCATATGAGGGACCCAGACTCCATGAATTCGTGGAAGAATACGTCAAAGGATGTGCCAAATGCCAGGAATCTAAAACCAATCTCCCATGATCAAAAGCACCCCTCCAACGTTTCGACACCAACGTGGAAGCGGGCCCCTTCCAATACGTCTCAATGGATCTCATAACGGACTTACCCAAGTCAGAAGGATACGATAGCATCCTTACCATTGTGGACCAAGGGTGTTCCAAAGCAGCCAAATTCATCCCATGCATGAAAACGATCACAGGACCAGAAGTCGCCAAAGAATACTTACGACACCTAGTCCCATGGTTTGGACTACCCAAACGAATCATTTCTGACAGGGACCCACGCTTCACATCTAACTTTTCACGCGCCATCTGTAAAGACACGGGAATTCAACAAAACCTATCTACAGCCTTCCACCCACGCACTGATGGCCAAATGGAACGAATGAACGCCTGGGTCGAACAATACCTACGACCATGGACATCGAACCAACCACACTCATGGGCACGACTCCTTCCCATGGCAGAATTCGCGCACAACTCATGGAGACACGACACATCTCGGAAATCGCCGCACGAACTTCTCATTGGGATACACCCCCAAATCGACATTCAATTGATCGATGAAGACGTCCCAGCGGCAGTCGATCGTCTCCAAGAGTTAACAAAGGCTAGACACCTGGCCCAGTCACAATTAGAATCAATACAAAAGGCTAAAGATGATAAGACACCGCGAAAGCTAAAGAAGGGAGACCAAGTATGGTTAGAGGCAAAAAACCTCAAGGTCAAAGGTGCAAAGAAACTCCTCCCCAAAAGATACAGCCCTTTCACAATCACAGAAGAAGTATCGTCAGTGGCGTTCCGCCTAGACCTCCCAGACTCGATGAAAATTCACAACGTCTTCCACATCGATCTCCTATCCCCATATAAGGAAACAGTGGCGTATGGCACGCCGTATACACGACCCACACCGATCATCGATAAGGGTGAAGAGGAATACGAAGTCGATGCCATCCTCGATGTAAGGAAACGAGGTAGAGGAGGAGGACTCCAATACCTTGTCCACTGGAAGGGATACCCTAACTCTGACAATTCGTGGGTCAAACACAAAGACCTAGACGCCCCAGAACTCCTCAAAGAATACTATCAAAACTCCGCTACGGCTGGACGACCAAATGTATAAATACGACCTCAACTCCACCAATCATTCTCCATCCCACTCCTACCTATTCACTCCTCCAATGCCTTCTACCTCCTCCTCGAACGACTCTACTCGTCCTGCATCTCCTATCTATGATGGTCCTATGGACACTGAGATAGTAGGCGAGGGAAGAGTCATCTCTACTCGACTCCTCATCACTACCGACCTTAACCAATTCGAACGAGAACTTCAGACTCTCCGCAACAGTATCCCTGACCCAACCGTTGACCTAGAAATCACCGAAGGAGGAACCATCGAGCCCATCTTTCGACAGTAGATGCCATGGAGGGCATGGCGATCTGAAAGCGACGAAGATCGACGGGTCATGATGGCCTATCAGACGGCGGTCATTGGCGCCACTCGCGACTTCCACCACATCCCCATACGATCCGCGATGAGGGTCACTGGCCATGCCTCATACCCATCCCCTGACCAGACAGTCGCCACCCACTTCAGATGGGCCGTCGAACATATCACCTATCTTTTCGAAGCCGCCAATATGTGGAACGTTCCCCTTCGCCAAGCCATCCAACAATTCGGGCACTCAGACCCACGCTACAGTGTGGGATCTACTAGAGCCCACTCTCCTCCCCCACTCATGATTCACCCACGATCAGACATCACTAACCTCGCATTACAATACCTAGGGGCCTCCATCACCGTCGCTAGCCCCGCACCCTCATACCATTCAGACTTCCCACCCCTTCCTCCGACACCCACCGAACGATCCGTCACTCCCCCGGGCAACACCCCTGATCTCTCACTTCCTTCCCCATCTTCCGATCACCCAATTTCTTCTGCTGATGAGGCAGTCGAAGCTTTGATCGCTCACGATGTCGAGCAAGCCCTCGAACAAGCCGAACGTGAACAACAAGAGCTACTACGCACCCCGACACCAGAAGGCCCTCAACCGGGCGTCCACCCAGGACCAGGGTGGAGACCCAATACAATCCTTCCGGGATGGAAGTTACCCAACGTCCCCAACGGCAACGGACTCTCACCAGTTGCCTTTATCCTTGTCGACATGACCGATGACGAAGGACCTTCAGTTTTGGGGACTCAAGGGCGAAACTGCCCCATCAAATGTCGACCCCTTCGTGCTGCCCGCCACACCTTTCCCCAAAAACCGTTCACTCGCAAACAGTGGTTCTTATTCGGCGAAGATGAGGGACACACTCCCTTAGTAGATGTCGCTCTCGACCGAATTAACGATGTAACCCTAACTGCCGAAGTCAAACGTCACTGTCTCTACATGGGAAAGATGAGGCGCATGGCTAGGCATATGGCAAGTCTTCGTATGAAGTACCTTCGTTACCAAGAAGAAGCATGGGAATGCTTCGAGTGCCTCGCAGACGCCAATGCTTTCAATCGTATCAACCCCCTCATCCTCAATGATGTAGGTACAGACCCAGTCCTCCCTTACGAAGTCTGTCTTGCGGGTATGGATGTCTTGGAAGATCAGTTCAACAACCAACCCCACCATCGCAAAGAATTCTGCGAGTGGTGTGGACACGACAACCACGACACCATCTTCTACAACTACCTACGACAGTGTCAATTCTGCGGGAAGTTCGGCCACGGGGAAGACGACTGCCACACCCCTCACACCAAATGTAGCAGGGTGATCCCCTGCTTAGTCAACATCGACCATAAATTCCGTGATAAGTCCCTCTGCCCATCTCGCTTCCGCACTCAGCCACGTCGTCACGCCCCAGCCTACTGGGAAGTTTAGACGTTAACAAGGGGGTAATGTCACGGAAACGTGACGTAACGTCGTGACAATCACGGGTGACTGTTGCCTTTCCTTTCTTGACTGTATGACTCATTCGATACGTTGGACGATTCTTCCCCTTTCCGTACAATTCTACTATGTTCCATTCCCTTCCGTCGCCTCCTTCACATATACAGGATATCCCTGAACACTCTAGTACCTTCCGTAGGATATGTATATAAGTCTGTCATACCTCTGAGACGAGCCTTAAGCTCGTTCTCCTGTAGAATCTGGTGTTCTACCTAGTGTCTTCAACAGAGCTATCTTTCTTCCTCTCATCTACGCGTGGACTGTTCCATCCCTCAAAGGAACTTCAGAAGACTTGTGCAAGCGGCACTAAGTCTTACCTCTATCTCCTTTGGACCTTTGCGTCTCAAAGACCGTTGGTGCTTCGTCACTCAACTTAGAATCAAACGATTGAACGCCACGGTGGCCAGACCGTGACAGCATGTCCATGCTAATCCACGGTTTCTGGTCCACTAGATCTGTGGGATTCAGGTCACATCTCAACACTTTTGAACAGTTCACAAAGGCAAACACCAGCTGTTAAGGTTCCAAGCGGGACCTTTGAGCAAAGTGCTCCTAACGCTAACTTTCGACTTACGGTTCAAGATAGTGAAGACTTTGCAAGTGGCAAAGTCAAACTCGCTTTAGATGATGAGGATCTCTCAGATACTTATTTCAATGCAATGTTAGACTGTTGCAAAACAGCTTAGATTGTGAAACAAAACTGAGACTTAAGGTCCCAGTAGTCACCTCAATGCAACTTAAATACATAATGATGTCACAGCCAAAAGTAAATATGAGAATGCAAAGTAGTGCCACGACACAGCTTCACAGCCATAGGGGCTGTGAACAACTTTGTACAGCTTTTCTGTTCTTGCAGGATCAGACGCGAATCAGCAAGTCATCATGTGGCTGTCCATCAGACTACTTGCAGCTGTATGGTGCTAAATAAGTCCAATCAAAGAAGCAGTACATACTTGTGATCAGTAAGGTAACGAGACATATGTAGGGAGGCAAGATCAATTATAAGATCGATCAGATGTCCATCCACAACACAAGGAAATTACATAAGCAATAAATGAAACGTACGGAAAGCAACAGTCTGGGGCATACGATGAGAAAGTGTATGAGTCGCCTGCAATCATAACACCAGCCGATACCCAATCATCAGGCATGCATCAGGTTGCCTTTTAGCAAATTTCCTCAGCCATTTCTCTGCCCTTCTGGGCTAGAAGCTATTCTCTCTGCACCATTCAGCACCCAATTTGACCCAAATGCAGACCCAGTTCCTTTTTTCTCCCTAAGCCTTGACATCAGCTATATGAAAAATTCTTTAAGGTCTTGCAATCAACACTCACCTCCATCAGATTGTCCATTTTTATTCTACTAGAATAGTTTTTGAAATTTTGGCAACTCAATCAACTCAAAAAGTTTGTGGGTTGCAAGACAATCTTCTCTAGCCCCCCTACCCTGTTCACCTCATTGACTTTGATCCCAGCAAAAGCTATCACTCTCACCATGAATTGAAATAAGTGATCCCTGTGGAGAATGCCAAACTTGGTCTGTTGTCATGACTGTACAGTCAATCATGGGTCAATGAGACATCAGGGTCAATGAGACAAATGGCTTTGACAGCCACAATTTTTGGAAAACTCCCTCAGACTTTTTGTAATATACATTAGATAGCTCACAGGTACTCATGTTTGTAATTATACAGAGCTACATCCAGTAGATATTCTAGGAAATGACTTGGTAGGTGATTTTAAGTCAAAACTGAAATTTGATGATGGAATAACAAGAGAACTTGTTCATTTTCATACAAAGTTGGGAGAACATATCAATCTTATGCCTTGTATAATGGACTGGAGGTAGTAATTATTATGATATCTATGATGTGTTGCAAGAAATTTGGGAAAAGGTCTCGGACAAGCAAAATCAAGCATTGTGCGCTGCATAAACTTGAAGTCACATCACACTTGCCAAATTGGGAATGAAAAATTTGACACACCCAGATAACATGATCACACAGGGCTTGATGTGACATGTCTCATATCCCAATCAAGGAATCACACCTTGATGTGACTTGTCTCATTGACCCAGTTCAACCCATCAGCAAAATGTCCAAGCAGCTTAAAGTCACTTAAAGTCACTTAAAATATTTTACTTAAAATCTTCTTAAAATCTGCTTAAAATCTGCTTAAAATTGCATAAAATCACCCTTTAAGTAGTTTTAAGTACATTAAGCAAAGCTTAAGATAATTGAGTCATTTAAGCACAACTAAGCAAAGTTAAGCAATGCCCATTTTTTAAGCAAAGTGGTCACGTGATTTTTAACCAACTGCTTACCAATCATATCTATGTACTTA